>JAPYYX010001291.1:0-60566 GCA_030522605.1 Cremastinae sp. B BG-2022a | reverse complement strand
TTTTTGTTCTAATATGTCCAGTTTCATCTGAATTATAACATATTTTAAATTCAGATTTTTGTCTAATATCATCGATGTTTGATCAACCCCCTTAATGGAAAACAAAGTCATATGAATACTCAGCTTAATATTTTGACAATTATTCTCTAAAATAAAAGAAAAAAATTTCAGCAATATATTTTATTATATATGATATGATTAAAAATTAAGTGATTTAAAATAAAATCTTTTCAAATCACTAACAAAATACCATCAATTCTTTTAAATCACAATAATATAGCAAAATAAAAAAAAATCAACAATGATATAAAATAATGAATGTAAGAAAATAAATGGCGTCTAGTTGGAGAAAATAATAAATAATTCGTCGCTCGAAATCGATCAACGGCAAATTACGGGAGAATTTTTCAAGCTGGCAAATTGCCCTTGCTTTTCGTTTCTCGCGGTTTCCTCTCATTCTTCCCCTCTCAGAGGGCTTCGTTCGCGTTTTTTATCTCTCGTCGAGGTTCTCACGTTTCGGGCGAATCTCACACCTGTCCTCTCTCTCCCGTCGAACGTGTCAACTGTCATCCCGCAGCTTTTTTCGTCTCTCCTTCCTCTTCCTTTTTACTCTCGCGGGCGCTGTACACATTGCCGCGCGGCTCTCGAGTCAATTCTTATCTCCCCGATCGGGCTGATCCTTTACCTCGACACATGCACCCGGACGCAAATCGCGCGAATTGAGTCGCTACTTGAATTTATTCTTCACCAAATACTCAACTTTTTTATACTCGATTCTTGCGCACGAAACAAAATCGATTTCAAGTCTCTGTCGAAGCCGCATTTTTTTACATTCTCGTGTCGTGAATGGATTGTCAAATTTTATTACTTTGAAAATTAAATTCATTTTGATAAAAAATGAATATTACGCTTTTGAAATTCAATTCAAAATTTCTGTTGATAAATGAAACTTGATTTTTGAAATTAAACATGAAAAAATTTTCTAATATTAAATTATTTATAATTTTATTATTTTATAAAGTTAAATTTTGGAGAAATCGAAATTCACGTTTTCGAAATCTAATCCAGAACATCAAAATTTCCGTTTTGAAAATTTTTCAAGACTATGTCAAAAGGAAGATTTTCTGTTGATATTTCAAACTTGATTTTTGAAATGAAACATGAAGAATGTTTATAATTTAATTATTTTATAAAGTTAAATTTTGAAAAAATCGAAATTCACGTTTTCGAAATCTAATCCAAAACATCAAAATTTCCGTTTTGAAAATTTTTCAAGACTATGTCAAAAGGAAGATTTTTTGTTGATATTTCAAACTTGATTTTTGAAATGAAACATGAAGAATGTTTATAATTTGATTATTTCATAAAGTTAAATTTTAGAAAAATCGAAATTCACGTTTTCGAAATCTAATCGTCAAAATTTCCGTTGAAAATTTCTCAAAAATAAATCAAAGAAAACTTTGGTGATAAATCAAACTTGATTTTTGAAATTTAGCATCAAAAAATGTTCTCGTACTAAATTATTCACAATTTTATTCCTTTACAAAATTAAATTTTGGAAAAATCGAAATTCACGTTTTCTAAATCTAATCCAAATATCAAAATTTCCGTTGGAAATTTTTTAAAAATATATCAAAAGGAACAGAAAAAAAATGAGATGGCCGTGTCGAGTTGAAGGCAAAAAGTTCGCGGCGATGAGTAAAGTCGAATCGTATTTTCTCGTCTAATTAGCAAGTTAGTACGTAGGCCGTCGCTACCGCAATAAGATACTCTCTTCCAGATCGTTCGTCTACTAATTTAAACCTAATACGCAAGAATCTGGACTGTTGTGTGCGCGTGAAATGTGCTCGCTCTCGAGCGGAGGCAGCAGCTGCGAGCTCTTTTCCGATATCGCTCCTTCGCCGTTTTTTTTTCTCTCGCCCGCGCACAAACGCACGTGTTTCTTCCGACAGCTGAAGAAAAAACCTCACCACAGTCGCACCGATTCTCGATAGAAATTCTAGATACGAAGATTCTGTCCTGAGAAAAAAAAGTGAAAAGAACGAAAATAAATGGAAGAGACAATATTTTTTCCTTTTCGCTTATTCTCTCTCTCATTTTTTCAGAATATAATGGAGGGACGTACCGATTAGTATACGAAGTCGGAAAGGATTTTCGAGTTCTGGAGGAAACGTCTTTTTTAAATCGGGATTAGCTCGTCGAATTCATGGTCAAATATAAAAGTTTACGTGTCGACCCTGTGCAGGTGTCTTTTGAGAATTTTTTGTATATTTCAGTAAAAGAATTCAAGAATACATTTTTAGAGAAATTCAGGAACTAAAAAAGTTTGACATAAATATATTTAGAATTATCAAACTCCAAAAAATGACTTTACACAATTTTTTTAATAATTAAAAACAACTAAAAATTTATTCTAAAATATTTTGTGGAAAATAATAAAAATACATAAACAATATTAATATTAAAATATATTTAAAACTAACCTCAAATCATTTTTTAAAAACTTTTTTATGATTTCATATCGCCCGGGGTGCCATTTTACTCGGCCCTTTAAAAATAGACCGAGCACTTGGAGGGTTTGGGAATAATTCGTGGCTGTTACACCTGTGAGTTAGAAAGAAGAATCGTGGAGGGATATAATGAGCTCCTATTTCGTATCCTAGATCACTACATTTATTTCCTAGGACCTGGAAACAAAAAATCTTCGCTACCGATACTTTTTTCTATCCTCAATTTCGAATATTCCTCCTATCACGAGATGTTCTTCGAATCTTTTCCGTTTTCGAAAATTCACTATACTTTCGTCTCGAAGCTCACCAAGCCCCAAATTTAATCCACATGGACATTTCTGTTTCCTCTTTTTTCACTCATTCGCAAAGTGTGGTCTGTACGGTCGTATACGCGAGAGCGAACGAGACGCACGTGCGTGCATCTCGGCGTAGCGAAACGCCGGTATCAAAAAAAAAAAACTTTATTGTATAGTAATTTGTAAAGAAGATCCCCGCCGGGCTCTCGTTTCTCTTTCCGGGATTCGCGGGAGGGTTAAAAGAACAAAATTCAAAGCGGAACCAGCATCCAGAAAAAGAAATCGAAAGGAGAGAAAAAAATTCACGCCCACGCCACTTGTCTCGATTTCCGCGATAATGAGGATCCGAAAAAATAACGAGTCCTCGTTTCGAACAGATGTCTCTGCCTTTAGGATTTTTTTAGTCTCGGATAAAAGTTTTTGAGCCATTAAAATAAAAATCTGTTATTATCATAAAAATCTCCGACATATTAATATTTGACTTTACATAAACTTTGAATTTTATTCATTCTGGTACTTAGTCCAAGTTTTGTTTATTTTAAAAAATATAACTTATAACCTTGAATGCTGTTCCATTTTATTCAAATTTGATATACAAAATTTTCGCTTTATATAAAAAACTCTGAAATATCAAAAATTTATATTTTTTGGTAAATGAATTTTTATATTTCTGGTTATTTCTGTAATAATAAATGCATAGAAATATAACGAGTCCTCGTTTCCAAAATATAAATGTTTAGTTTTAGGATATTTTTATTTTTAAATGAAAATTTTTAATAATTCGAACATTTTTTGTTAATTTCTACAAAGATAAGTGCACAAAAACGTTGAACTCGAGGAGCTCTTAATTCTCTCCCACGTTCAAAATATCACATGGATAAATATATATATCTTCGAAACTTTACGGTTTCGGGAGTTTCGTGGGTTGCGTTAAATTGCCGAACGGAAATTGCGCCGGTGAGAGCACACAGAAAGTGAGTCCGAGGAGCCTTAGACGGAGATGAGAGAGGAGATTCGTAGAAATTTTTGCTACGGTACTTGACCTTTGAAAAAAATGGCAGACGAAAAAAGATTCTGAACAAAAACGAAAACGAGATCTGACTCCCACGAATCCACCTTTTTATCTCAAATTTTTCGGCTCTTGGCACTCTTCGCCAATTACACAGTTTCGTATACGGTCTCAAATTACGTCAAAAATTGTATCGAAAAAAATGGACACGAAACCGATTGATTGATTTTGAGAAAAAAATTCCGTGCTGTGTCAAATTCAAAAATATCTCATCGGGATTTAAAAAAAAATTCACCATATCTAAAAAGCACAAAAAAATAAAAATAAAAATTGCTACTAAAGCGTGAGAACGACGCGAAACTTTTATTTCTGCTCGTTACGTGAAAACGATATCGTTTGAATATTCTCAGCTTCGTGTACTCGAATACTGAGCATGGAATAACGTTTTTACGCGTTATGTAAACAAAATAAAAAGTGTCGAGAGTCTCATCGAGAGAAGGCCGTAATTTTGTCCTGGTAACTTGAGTCGCAACCTTTATTTTGTTATCGATGAGTTTATTTTAAAACGTGTGAAAATCATACCGCAGTTGTACTTGAGAAAACGTGTTACTTTTCTTTGCGAGGAAAAGTTGGAAAATTTTACTCATTACATAAAATAAGAAATTAATGTTAATAAAAATGAAAAATTTTAACGTTACTAATTTAATTAAATTTTTACGAAAAACAAGAAATTTATCAATTTTAATATTTTTGCAAATAATAAATAGCAAATTAAATTAATTGTTAGTAATTTGAGTCGTAATTTTCTTTTTAGTTATGAGTAAATGTAATTCCAAGCGTGTGAAAGTTTGCAAAATTATCCATCATGTAATAATAAGCAATTAACATTGACAAATAAAAATATTAACAGAAAAATGAAATTTATAACGAGCATTTAATTCAATTAAATTTTTACAAAATTAAATTGCCTCTAAATTTTAATAATCTCACGAATAAATATTAAATGATAAGTTGTTTTAATTTGTTCCTGACCGTTTACGAGCCTCGTAACTGGCACTTTTCTTCGAAACTATCTTTTCCACTTTTCTTTCTCCACGCACGTTCTTCTTTTTTTTCGTTCCTTACGAAATTGTTAGGAAAATAATTTTATCGGATAATTGATAAATTAGAGTCCGAGCTTTGTGTATACGTGTGAATTGTGAAGGTGGAAAAAAAATTGGAGGGATGTAATGAGGAGGTTGGAAAAATGGTAACGGGAAAATGGCACACACAGAGGTTCGAAGCAAAATAGCAGCGCGTGGACGACGCATAATTTTCTGCTAAATTTATTCGTAGACGTGATAGCTACTCACAAGCGTCTCTGTTCCCAGAGGCTTTCGCGAGGAACGTCTCTTATTTTCTCTCGTGCCTCTCTCGTCTCGTTTCTTATTCTTTATTTTTCCGTCAGCTCTATCCTCTCTCTTTCATCCATCCTCTGGACGATTCTCTCGTTGGCCATTATTAACGTTGTTGGCGAATGGTCACGCGACTATTTCGTGATGCATAATCCCGAGTCTAGGATTATAAAAGCCTCGGAATTCGGAAGGAAACCCGTAAGTATAGAACGAACAACTTTTATTCCTCCTCGAGACGTATATATATGAAAATTAAACGCCAAGAAATTCCTTTGGATACACAACACACCGTGGGAATGAGTCTTATCGTTTTGCGACAATTCTTTACAATTTCGAAACTTTTTTCTATATTTTGTTTTTTTTGCGAATATTTTTGAAACACAATTAATTTGTATAAAAATTTCTACAATAATTTATTAATTGCATAAATAAAAAAAAATCAACAAAAGTTTTCTTCGTTTTTGAAAATAATTTTCCGTGTAAAAAAACAGACTTTCATTTTTTTTACCAAAATTGATATCCATACATATTTATTTTCAAATAATGATTTCTAATATATAGGGATAGGGAGGGGGGGGGGGGGCAAAATGGGCCCCCTTCAAAATTTCAATATCCACAAATTCTTGGGGGTAAAACGGGCCCCCCAAAAATTTCGGCAGAACAACATCTCTGCCCAACATTTATCTACTCAACAATACTAAAAAACAATATCGAATCTGAATAACAATATCGAGTAGACAAATTATAAGCAGAGATGTTGTTCTGCCAAAATTTCAATAGATATCCATAAATTTATGGCGGCAAAATCTGCCCTCAAAATTGTTGACACTCAAAGTGTTTAGGAGGTAAAATAGGCTGTCGAGACTTTGAAAACCAACAAATATTTTTGCGCCAGACGTGTTAGTAAAATTTTTGTTTTATAGAAACAGTTAAAAAATTACATACGATGAAGGATAAACTAGGTAATGAGTTCAACAGCATTATTTATTACATTTTTTCTTTAAAAATAATTTCTTTTTATAGAAGCGAAATAATCAAAATATAAAAGACTACAACCAGTTCATTACACTAAGGATTCTAACACTTTTTCCTTAAGGGGTCCATTTTGCTCCCCCCCTTCCCCCATATTATTATTTTTAAATTATGATTTTGAAAATAATTTATTAACTGCAAAAATACGTACGGATGTATGTAAAAAAACACATGCACGTGGGATTTTCCCATGCACGAAATAGCTGACAGTCTTTTCGAGGAAGTATAGAAAAATAATAAAAGGAATTGGCTAAGCTTGCGAAAGGTGATCCGCTCACGTACATAATACGCGTCGTGTATCGAATCTTGCTGGCGAAAATTGGGACGTTAAAAAAACCTAGCGGCATGTAAATAAAAAGTTTCAACCGGGTACGGGGGCCAAAAGGGATTCGGATTGTGAGCGCAGGTGTTGCCGAGAGCGCTGAAAATTCGCTCGTGTGGTCAGAACCTCCGAAGGATCTTTGCCGCCTTATTGCCTCTCGCGCTTTTGTCTGTGACGATCGGCGAACGTCGAGGCGTGAAAGCAAACACGCGGAGAAAGACGTGAACTTTCTGCCCAAAATTTCCCAAAAGATTTTCGCTTTAACGAGGACGAGAAAATTAAACGAACGGGATTCAGGTCACGTATTGCCAATCCTTGCTGTGGAATTTTTTCTGAAAATTACTTTCACTTTTTTACCTAAACTATTTTTACTATACTAAAATACTTGCACAAATATATAAAAAATGTCAATTTTAAAAATTATCAAAAAAATAAAAATAATAAAAATCTAAATAAAAAAAACTGAAAATTTTGAATTTTTTTAAAGACGTCAAAATTCGGATTCCCAGAGCGATTCCTCCGTTCGACGAATCGTTTTGGTTCTTGTGGATATATAAGTATACAATAGTGATATTTTAACGGTATTATAATTTCCTTTGTGAGATCCCACACCCATTTGCCATCGGAGACACCCACAGAGGGAGAAACGTGTTTTTTTTAAAGGCGATTTTTTTTTACCTCCGAAGTCTACGGGGACGGGAATAAATAAGTAACGCATGCACAGGTGTGCCTGGGAGGACTTTTCGGGAAGAAGAGGCGCCAGGACTCAGCGGGCGATCCTTCGCCTCCTCCCTTTATTTTATTCTTTTTCCTCTCTCCTCCCCCACGCGTCTGTCTCAAGATTTGGGGGAAGAGAAAAAAGGCGCAGGCGAGCCTGAGGCGAGAAGAAAAAAGCAGGAAGCGAGGCACCGATCCTGGACCTTGAACCGTTCTCGAAATACAGAAATTAGTCACGAAAAATTACAAAAATGGAGTTTCGTGAAAATTGAGACTGAAATGTGATATAAATTAAAATATTAAAGTATAAAATTAAATGTTTTCTTCGCGTTTTCAAATGGATCTGAATTGAACGTATTCCTATATTTGATAAATCTTCCCAATTTGAAAAATGATTTTTTCATTATAAACATTTCCATATTAGAGAAAATAAACAAAAAAAATTAATTTATAGTGTTAGTTTGATTCACTTTCTCGTATCAATTAGTATGGAGTCACGTGAAATGTCAACGAAATGGTACTTTTATGAGTAAATAATTCTCTCAGAACTCCGGTAACTGTAATTTTTTATGTGAGAATCTCAATCCTTACAGTCCAAGGAATCCGTGAATTTTTTCAGATTGCCGAAAAATTCAATCTAAATACATTTTTTCTTTACTTTACGAAAGTATGGTAATCATTTCTCAAAAGACTCTATAGCTTTATTTTGATAATTATGACAATACCTCCTTAAAGACTTAGATCGAGAAAGTGACAATTTTGTTCTGTCAAAAAAATCGAAAATACAAATAATTATAATATTTATTACACGAGAAAAATGGTTAAAAGGAGTGAGATTGAGGAGAAAGAAAAATTTGACCGACGTACGAGAATTTGCGATAAATATAAATTGACAAACAGAAATAGACATGGGAAATTGTAAAAAATTAATGTCGTATGTAAATTGAAACAAATGGTACAAATTAAAATATTTTGAAGAACTATGGATATGATTAAAGTAAAAACATTTTTCTAAACTTTAAAAAGATAGTTTTAGAAAATAAATGTTTGATTAAGAGCTGGAAGCAATTTGGGCCATAGCATTGAAAAAATAATAATATCCATCAAGAAAAAAGGGCTGAAGATATTAAGATTGGGGAAAAAGAGAAAGTTGTTCGAAATATGAAAAGACATACAGAAATCGAGAAAGAGATTGAAAGTGAGAGACTATCCGGATGAGAATATTTCTCTCTCACTTCTAAGGGTCAAGAATAAGGGTTAAAATATTTCGGAAAATTCACTGAATGTATTCGCAGGTGCACCGATGAGCTAATGTCCAAGCCAAGTTTGGGGTATCGTTTACAAAACCCTGAAAGAGGATTACCACGCATATTATCCCATGCTCAACGGGGGAAATGGAAAACGGACGGACGGCGACAAATAAATGATCGAAGACACAATGGACGAGAATTCAAGACGAAAACGTTTCTTGGCATACATTTTTCCAATTCACGCCAGTCATCGGTGCGGGTGACTTCTCTTTTCAATTCCTGATAAATTTGCGATTTCTATGTAGAGATAAAATAAATTTCAGAATTTTTATTAAAGACCAATAATTGTTGGTTCGAGTTTTTTGAAGATAGAAAAAAAATCAGCCATTTCTTTTCTACATTCTAAAAAATATTTTAAAATGTTTCTTGGATTTTTCAGTTATGGAGTGAAAACGAAAAAATTTGCAATTTTAATCAACAAAACTTTAATTTCAGAATTATTCAAGACACATTATTGTTTGCTTAAATCATTGAAAAAAAATCTTATCGTTTCTGTTTTGCAGGAAAATATTCAGAAATAATTTGATTTTTTCGATTTTTCAATATCAAAATTTTCAACTAATATTTTCGAATTTAAAAAATAAACAAAAATTGTTGATTGTACATTTTCTATATTTCTAGTTGAATTTTTGCCACGATTGTTTCTCTCGAAAAGATTTACGAATGCCGTTGTGGATTTAAGCTGCCAGAAGAAAATAATAATAAAGTAGAGGGGGAAATGCAAGAAGGCGTGGGCTCGTCATTGCAGGGAGTTTCTTTCCATCGCCGTGGTGTAACTTACACTCTCTTTTTTCCTTCTTATTCCTCACTTTACTGCCTCTAACAACGCAGTACAAATAACAGTACGTACCGTGGAAAATTGTAAAAGCTTAACCTTTCTCAGGGTAATAAACATTCAATAGGATTTTTTTTCACTCCCTCAAATTTTCCACGATTTTGAAAACGTCTACCGAAATCTACAATTTTTTCTTAAGTTTTTTTCAACATTTTTTAACGAAACTTTTCCTCTCTCTTAAATTATACTTTCTATTCCTTTATTTTTTTTTCTCATGGACGCTTCTGTTTAATTTTAAAAATAATTATATACAAACTTGTAATATTTTTTATTTTTTCAAATATTATAAATTTGTAATATTTTTTTATTTTATGCGAAAAATGTTTGTATGTTAGAAAAACGTACGAGAAATCTGAAAGAATCGTTTATGTCTTACAGAAGTATAAAATAAGTGCAATGCCAGCAAAAAACTTAAAAATTAATTGTTTTTTAAGATAAATTTTTAAATATAAGTAAAAGTCATTGTTTTCGGGTTTGAATATTTTTCAAAAATCGTCTCTTTGAGAGGTTTTTCAAAAGGACGAGAGAAACAATCAAGAGTATAAATCAAGTGCAAAGTCTGCGGAAAAATAGGAAAGGGAGGGACGAGAATGGCCGCCTCAGGCCTCACTATGCGAGAGGGGGAGGAAAATTCGTAAATTTTCCATGGATCGTGCTGGCGAGGAAAACGAGTCTCCCGCTGGTCGCTTTGTAACTGATACTTCTCCGGTCCATTATTTTCTCTTTTCAAGCACTGAGAGTCAACTCTCGTGATTCTTCATATACTTGAGTGCACCTGTTGACCGCCTACGCGATCCTTCGTACTTTTCACGTACCTCCACGAAAACCCTTTCCTTTTTCTACAACCACTAATATTTCACGTTTTATTATTTAATTTCAAGGTATCAATGTCCACCTTCGAATTTTTTTTCAAATGTACACAATCGGATAATAAATATTTGATTTTTTCTATTTTTCTCAGATTTTCGAAAATAGAAAATTTATTTTATTTTATTTTGAAAATAAAATCGTGGAAACAATTGAAAACCCTGTTTTATTTAAATATCTAACTTCAGTCTCTGATATGCTGTCGGAAAAATCAGTGTTCAGACAAGTTCTTCTAATTAAACATAATTATTTAAAAAGCAATAAATAATAATGATAGCGATAGTAAAAAAAATACCAAATATTTTATTATCGAAAGTAATTCTAGCTTCAGTCTTTTACAGTTAAAATTAGATTCACTTTCGTAAATAAACTTTTACTCCTAAAAATGCTTAATAAACAATGGCAACTAAAATAATAATAGTGTATTATAAACAAAAACTAGTACAATAGTACTAAATAAATTGTAATAATATTAAATTGTAAAAGATGTAACTATTCTTTAAGTTTACGTAAATTTTAATACCAAAAGTCTTGATTCTTGAGTCTTAAGTTTTTGGATATTTGGGAGTGGCCTCGAGAATACCTGAGGCCATTGAGATCCGAGATCGTGCTCGGGAGCAAAGGGGCACAGGTGTGTATCCCGGGGTGAAAAAGAACACCGCGGCGGAGAGATGAGGCCGAGGAGGAGGCGAACCGAGGGAGACGGGGAAGGGTCCAGGGACGAGGGAGGGAACATGAAAAAGGCACGACCCAGGTGGCACGGGCATTGTCCTCGGTGTCACCGATACCCCAAATATACCTTGGCCCATGCCATTGTTCTCCTGTAACCGATACCTTCTTCCATCTCGTTCTAACCTCCAAACTTCCAGGAATCAGCGAGTGTATACCTGCATAAAGTGCAGGCCAAAGAAGAAGCGAGCTAACGACAAAATGAGAATCTCTAATTACGCAAGACATTTTTCCTTAAATTGAAAAATTTTTTTAACTAAAATGAAAATTAAATGTTCTAAACACTATTAAATAGTACTAAGATACAACCACAAAATAAGACATAAATCTATATAATGGCCCAAGACATTTTTTCTTACATTAGGATAGAAAATATTTTTTCACGATTTTATATTAATTTTTGATAATGAATTAAGTGAAAACGAAATGTGACGTTGGAGTTAGGTGATTATAGTTTGTACTATGGAATAGCAGTCATCATTCATTTTTTATGGTTTAACAAGTTTTGAAAACGATTTTTTCGAATTTTACCACGTTCAAGGACTCGGAGCATTCAATGCTCGACAATCTTCATTTTTTTCTCTTTCTTTCTCTCGAAAGAATTAAGCCTCAACATTTTCCAACAATCGAATCTTCTTGGGCGTGACTTCGGAAGAAGAATACAGGAATAATGGAAGAAAGAGAAAATAAGAAAAGAGCCTTGCCTTTTTGACATTTAACGTCATCTAGAAAAGTGAAGCCAGTTCTATACATTTTGTAACTTTCCCTAATTCCGAGTTTAAAAGATTAAAATTCTTCCCAGGGCGCTGATGCTGAGACCGAGAACTCGATATCCTCGGAAGAATGCGCGTTTTGTGAGTCGCTCCTGTGGAAATTCTGCGAGACCATCAGGGTCAGGATGTCTTCTTCATACTCCGAAAGGACTTATGCACTTGATGGTGAAGGCATAAAGGACTCTCTGGATTCGCGAGAGTCTCCCGAGACTGATGCTCTCAACGACAGCCCCGTCTGCAACAAATCATCCAAGATATACCCACGTGCAACCTGGAGATTCGTGCACGACGAGATACCAGAGGAGATTCGGAGAAAAAAAGCTTCGAGAGAATTCTCTGATATCGCCGGAGCACTTATTCGCCACGGGATACCTGTTGCACCGTTCTCGAAACAGGAACGCGGTTCCTCTTTCATCTCTCTCTCTCTTTCTCTCTCGTTCTGATGCATTTTTCTTTTATATTTTTGAAGTTCGCATTGCTGAGAACCAGCGAAAAAAATTTCGTCTGCGAGTTTGTTGCATCATTTTTTAAATTTTATGAACGATTAATTTTTTAAATTATAAATTTTTGTTTCTTAATTTTGAAGAATTGATTCATTTGATATGATTTTTTAAACAATCGAACTAGATATTACTGAAATTATATAATGAGAAAAATATATGGTTCCTGTAACTATATTTGAACCATGTTAAATAGTGCTCTGAGGGAACGAAGATACCATAATATGGTAACAGAAACTTTAAAAATATCGTTTTGGTGATCGATATTTTTCTGTTTAAAGGAAGTATACGAATATGGTAAACGTAATTCAAAATATGGTAAACTATATTCAAACTATATTGTTATATTCTCATCAAGATTCGTATGCTAAAATTAACAATATTGTGTAGTCGAAAAGATCATACATATGGTAAGGAGTATGACATTGTGTGGACAAACGTATAATATCATATGGTAAAAAATACCAAATCGTATAGTTAACATACCATATTGCAATATCATACTGTGTATAGTAAGAAGTAACATATCGTACTATCTAAGAATTTCGATTGACTTAACAATATCTTATGTTTCAAAGTCAGATGTGACATGTTTATGGATACCATACAGCTAGCATGGTTAAATCGTACATACCAATATGGTATTGCCGACAATATTATAGTATTCCTATAACCGCTCTAAGGAAAAAATATGATTCCTGTAACCATATTTTATAGTGATCTTGAGGGGACCGAGAATATGGTAACAGGAACTATAAAAAATGGTTTTGGTGATCGATATTTTTCTGTTAAGAGGACGCATATACGAATATGGTAAACATAACTCAAAATATGGTAAACTATGCAAACATACTATATGTATTGTTCTATTCTCAAAATTCGTAGGGTAAAAGTAACCATATTATGTAGCCGAGAAGATCATATAATATGATAGGGAGTACCAAATTGTATGGTCAAATGTACATACAATATCATATGGTAAAAAATACCATATTGTATAGTTAGCAATATCACACTGTGTAGTAAAGAGTAACATGTCATATATGGTCAGAAATACATTATAGTATAATAAAAAACACCATATAGTGGGATATAGAGCACTACACTATACGGTCAGAAGTACAATGTTGTATGGTAGAGAGTACAGTATATATCGTATCTTTGAGAGGACCATTTTATTTTTAATTCCTATATAGTCGAGATTAGACAGCGTTAAATTTTATCAGCTTCTTCATCAAGACTTAATCGGGACCAGACGTAAATCTCTAATCAGATAACTCTTTCAGTTTTTTTTATTGTGTTTAATTTTATTTCTCTAATATTATACGCATCCGACATTCACACGATATCAAAATCCTCGTAGTTTTTAACCCTAGCGCCCTCGATTCTCTTTTCGTTCCCGCCTGGAAATTCCCCGAGTCACCGGAGATGCAAATCGGACGCCGCCTCCTGTTTCTCCTGTCACTTATTTCGTCGCGAGCAGAGAGACACGTCTCGTTTCGACTACCCTGATGTGCATGCATGGGAACCTTCAATTCGCGCATACCGAGGCTTCGGCTTTCGTCCTTTCATTTCAAGAATAATCGTCCCTCGATGCTCGCCCACAGACTTCCTAGAATTTCCATCCGAGCGAAGCCGATATTTTTATTCTCTTTTTTATTTTCACGATTCATTCATAAATGATTTTTTTATACATGTAATTATGCTTACACCTTACATGTGTGGTCGCATTTATGTAATCATGATAGCGTAAACCGACAAACCGTGAGAGAGCCATTTGATGCATATCTTAGACTATAAATTTATTGAAACGATTTTTCGATATTTTTGATTCAAAAACGATTTAAATTTAGTGAAAAATTGTGCTTTAGACTCTATTCCATCCTAATTTTTTCAACCTTTCAAGATAAACTGAATGCAAAATTCCATCCTATCAAAAAATATTTCTTTGATACCTTGCAATACCAGATTTCATTAAATCAAATTATGTATTCCATACAAAATTATGAAATTTCATTTTTCGATAAAAAAATTTTAAAAATTTGAATGTAGATAACATTTATTTCGTTTGATACTCGCGACGAAAAGATAAGTCGGAGCAAGAATCCTTTTTCGTCGCTGATATAAATCTCGCATCGTATTTACAGCTTATTATGAGAATCCTGTTCTCGAAGCAATAAATCTCATCGATATACTCTCCGAGTACATAAACGTACGCAATAATTTAATACGAATTCAAATGCGTGTGTATATTGAAAATGAGTACGAGTAGAATTGACGCTTCTTTCGCCACTTTCCTCATATTTTTTCCATTTTATTTTAAAGAGTTTCTTTTTTTTTAATACGTCCACCCTGTTTTCTCGCTCGCATAACGCGCTCGTTCCCGATAAGAAATATTCCCGTTTAATCGACGATTAAGAATAAATTTATAATGCGAACTCGGTAATTCCCACACTGGAATACCATTTCCAATATATAATTACAAGCAGGCGTTAACGCTTCGGAGATCCCTCGCTGAGATATTTTACAGGATCGAGTCTGGGCCCGCATGTATGAAAAGTCGTACAAGCGTAATTGTAATTAACAAAAAAATATTCCACAACGTTTTTGGATCAAAATATTCAGGTCAATGCCGAAAAGTGTCTCGAGAATTTCAAATAACGTTCTTATTTTTTTTATATTTTTCTTGGCGACGTTACCTCGATAGCGAAAATGTAAAAAAAAAATTCAGTATTGTTGTTTTGAGACTGTGCAGAAACGTGATATCCTCGTGGACTCCAATGTCCGCGACGTCGTTTATTTTTCCTCCATTATTTTTCTCTTTTATTTGTTTCTCTTATTTTGTTCTTTCATGCGTTTTGTTCGTATTAAGTTCGCAAGTCCTTCGAGCTGGTCAGCACACGCGTACTGAACGATATTTGCATACGCATAATATTATACCGCCGAAGATTACCAGGCGAAACATCTGGCGCCACCCGCGCTATAAAGAATAAAACACCCACGGGATGCTAAATGCTTGTACGAGCATTTTTTTCGATGCGCACACAAGCTCGTTCGCGACTGTATACATTTCATGCCGAGTCAAACGATTTTAGAAAATAAAAACCTTACGAGCACGTCAAAACAAAAATATTCACTTTTGAGGTGAAACTTCTTTAATCTCATTGGAGAGTAAGTTTGAGTTGGAACATACATTATGCCAATTTTTAGCAAGTTAAACGTATTTAGAAAAAAATTGACAATATTAGTGCCATAAATCGAAAAACGATCTGTCATGCTCTATATTTTATATTATTTATCATATATTATCAGCATAGTATCATCATTTCAATATCAAAAATATAATAATCATTACGATAAAAAAATATAACAAGAAATTCGATTTTGATCGAGAAATGTACTAATCCGCGAGATGGCGTTGCGGGCACGCAATCTCGTGCGTAACAGTGTGAAGTATAGGCGAATTAACCTTTGAGAATTCTCGTGGCATACCGATCATGCCGGAGGGCCATTTTTTTCTCTCTCCCGTACCTCGGCTCCTTTTATTTCGTTCCCGAGCTTGAGGGCGCGAATTAATACGTTCGGAATAGCGTCCAATTACTGAAATCCGCATGAGGCAAGGATGTTTTCTCAGAGCTTCTCCGCTGCTCCATTATAAACTGTCGAGAGAGCTACCGAGATACACGGTAGAAAAATGAGAAAGAATGAGAGAAAAAGAACGCGGAGATGAAAGATGGAGAAGCGGAATATCACGAGATACTCGAAGGATATGCATGGGAAGAGAGAAAAACGATCGACGATGTGCATGGAAATACGGGAGAAAAATGGACATCAAAAGAAGAGGAGAAACTGATTGCTCTCGGCTACGAACGATACTCATTCCTCAACAAGATCGATACCAAATTCAACCTCTTATTTTTTTTATTCATTTAAAAAATTCACCTTCAATCATTTTTCATAATAGAATCGAATTTTTATGAATTTTAATATAAAAAATTTGACGAGGGACTGCTTTTAGAATCATTACAAAAATTTGGACCTGGTGCATATAGTCTTTTCCAAAATTGTCCGATCCTATATTAAATTTAAAAAATCGATATTTAGATAATTATTATTATATATCCTGATGACTGTTATATATGATTAAACGTGGGTTAAATGAAGGGCAAGTGATATATCGACAAAAATTTGTTCTATCGAGTATTATTCAGTGTTTTGGTGTTTTTTGATTCTTTTATCGATGTTTTTTAATACATACTTAAATTTTTTTAATTCATTGTTATGAAAGTTCAGTTCTCCAAACACTCTCAAAACTTTTCTCTCTTCCTGGCGGCGTCTAGACACTTCTATTTCCAACACGCGGAGAGATTATTGCGATTCGCGCCCTCGCCGCGATCCGTCTCGTCGTCGCGACGCAATCAGGAACGTATACCTTCGCCGAGTTCGTATTATTAGCAGACGAAAGAAGAGCGAAGGAACTTATTCGAACGAAAACAAAAAAAAAGCGAAACATCAACTATTTAACTTCTGAAAGCATCCTCTTGAAAATTTCTCATGCGTTTCACGTTTTCTGTCTTATAAAAAGGCTAAAATTTGATTAATCTAATTCCAAAAAAAAAAGAAAAATTTTCCGTAGTGAAGTTAAAAGGTAATTCGTTTGATACTCGACAAAAGAGAAGTGCTTGAGATAAATATTCTCGTTGCACTTTGCAAGAAATAGCAACGAAAATGAGTCAGAGAGGATGCAGTGACAGAAACGCCAGCTGGACTCCGGCGGCGCCGCGGCGTCGTTCAATCCTTATTGTTTTGCGTTAGACGCGTCCGGGCGAGCGACGCGTTAGACGGCGTTCCAAAGCGGCATGTTTCTCGACTCGCGATTCGAAATTTCTCTTCCCCCTTTCCTCATTCCCATCTCGCGTACAAATATATACGCGCAAATGTTTCGCATAGAAAAATGCATGGACCGAGGACTTTGGTACTTGATGCAAATAGAAATTAGATTCGGGTTATAAAAATAATCAACTATCCAAACCTTTGTAGACTTTGATTAAATAATTATCATTTTGCAAACGAATGTATAAAAATTGTCTTAATTCGAGATAATTGAGATGTAACGTGGATGAAGGAGTTTGGTCGAAATGATGACAACGGTTCAATTATAATTATAATAATTGCGGTTTTCTATAGAATTGGTTCTTTCGGATTAGTTCGGTTTTCTGTCAACAGATGTCGTGGCGCCGTATGTCACACCTCAATGGAAGAGTCGTATGAAAAGTATTTAAGAAGTTATTGATGCGTGAGATTCTGAATCCTGATATCGACATATACGGATGTTTGGTATCTAAAAATAAAAGAATACCCTTAAATACCACTAGAAATTAATAACAAATGTTTTGTTCAAATAGAAAATAGATTACATGTTTTAAAATAAATTTGAATTTTAGAAATTTGAAGTTACATAATTATTAATTTTAAAAATGAATATGCAAGGATATCTTATTTGAAGATAATACGTAAGAAAAACTGTTTAAAAAGTATTTGAAAAGTGATTGATGCATGAGATTTTAAATGCTGATGTGACGTCGGGAAATCCGGATGTTCGGTCTGCAGATAAAAGAGCATGCACAAAGCTAGATGGAGACGATGAGAGAAAAGCGTAGCAGCCGTTTCTCGGGTTGTATTTTTGTGGCGAACGTTCTAATTTCGTGGGCGCGCGAGAGACACGTGGGACCACGCCGGGGTGGAGAATGCGCGAGAACTCGACACGGTGGAAACAGATGTGCCACGAGCCGCACTCCTCGCGCTCAACTCCCCCCTGCTCCTCTCCTGGCTCTCATCTCGATACACGCGGGATATAAATATATCGAGTTTGCGTGCATGCCTCAACCGTGCACCCGGTATATCGCCGGTACTCTCGTTAAGCCTCACGATACACCCGTGGAGACATTATTTCGTCTCTTATTCTTATTCTCGATCCATCTTTTTCCATCGCATTCACGCACATTCTTTGTATGCATTTTCATCTCTCCAACTATTCCATCAGACGTTAAACCATTAGGTGAGACTGAGACTATTTTATTTTTAAGTAAAACTCATTTTCCTTTCAGAGATGATTAGTAAAAAAAAATCTTACAATTAGTTGATCGTCTGGGATTTGACGTCGAGCGGAGTTTGGTCGAAATAGCAACATCAATGGTGGTATGATATTTACAATAATTGTGGTTTTTATTGATCCTGCACTTTTGCACTGGTTAATTAGTAGAAATATATTTTTTTCTCAAATGTACTTTTCGTATTTTACTTCATTCTCTAGAACATTCTACAATTCGAAAAATTTTCAATTTCATTTTGTCATATCTAATATGTACCTTTTTCGCACTGACTTTTGTAATTTTACATTCGGGAACTGTTATTTATCTCTGTTAAAATAGTAAAATACACAATCCAACCATTACTTTTTTAAGAATATTCCATCATTTTTATTAGCATGTCTCTAAATTTAGTACATGAACCGTAAAAATTTATTATAAAATTACTTTTGTATTCAACTATTAGTTAAATTATAAATACTTAAAAAATTTATTCAAATAAAGTGTGGCATAATCAATTCGAAAGAATTTCAATAATAGGAATTCAAAAATATGCTTACATTTTTAAAAATAAGAATTTAAGTGGGTCTATTCGTTAAAGTAAAAAAAGAGACTTTTTTTCCTGTTGTATATAATTTAGTCTGCATGCACGTGGTATCTTTCGAGGCACGCGTGTGTCGATATATATAGAGAACCCGCGACGATCGCGAGCGACATTTCTTTCTCTCGATATAAAGTTACCATCGACGCGGTTCTGGCGCCATACTGCCCCGGACATTCGAGCTATTTGGATCGCGACACGACCAGATTGTACCTCCAATTCGTTTCAACAGATCAGCACCTCATCAATTCTCTGATCCACCATGATGAAAATATTTTTTTCTCAAATGCATCATCACATGCATCAAGAACATTTTTTATAAAATTATACAACTTAATTAAATTTACGTCATATCTAGATATCTATAATTGAATTCGCAACAATATTTCTCTGTTATTAAAAATATTTATTAAGATTAGATGTAAATCGTGAATTCCGATTTATAAGGTGAAATAAATGAGAGGTTTCTCCGACACGCGGCGATTGATCGAAATTGGTACCTGTCGAGAAAATGGCGCCACGTTCGACCGCCGAAGACTCCGCGGCGGACAGAGATCTGTCCCGCGATCCGTTTTGCCCCGCTGTTTCATTTTGCCCCGTTTCGCGAGATAAAACGAGCGATGATTCGTCGCTGAGACAGAGGAGAACGCGTGACAACGTCTAATTACTATCCTCGGTGGCACGGAATCATTAAGAGAGTCGATGAGCGATTATGAATGAACGTACGAGAAGGAAAATGGAAGTCGGCGAGCGCCGCTCGCGGCTCCATGCAGCGCCAAACACGACCCCGATTCAGGGTGCATGGGAAAACTCACGAGTGTGCGAGCCTCGAGCGATATTCCACTCCTCCCGTGTGCACTCGCCATCAACGTTAAACATGTACAGATATGTATATACTCATAATATAAACGTATACAGACTTTTTCAGCCCCGACTGCCTGTCTTGTTCCTTTTAAATCGCTATACTTTTCTCTCTCAACGCAAAAAGTTCACCGATTCTTACCAACTCTCTTATCCTCGCTCTAGGGACGGAAGGTTAAATAAATTTTAACTTCTGAAGATTTTTTAAAACGTTTTCGAGAAAAAATGTTCTCGTACTCTCAGAACCTTCAATTTTAGTCGATGAATCTTTAAATTATTTTTTTAATGATATTCAGAAAAATTATTATTTTGCATACGTAGTACGTGATTTGAGTTTCGAAAAAATGACTTTCGACTCGACTGAAAATGTGCTTTGATTTTAGCTTTACTTTAACTAGCCTTCTTTTATTCTCGCTCTAGGGACAAAAGGCTAAAAAATGTACTTCTGACCACGTTTCGAAACGTTCTTGTGAAAAAGTCGGTTTTCTCATATTATCTGAACCTTTCATTTTAGTCAGTAAATCTTTAAAATATATTTATTTTAAGTAATACTCAAAAAACTTATATATTTACGGTTTATTATATTAACTCGCAAAAACACCATCAAGATAGTGTAAAAAAGAAGGCAACTACATTTCTTCATAGTATTGTGGCAAATAGTAAGCGGATTGTCGTAACATGAAAAATCCGCTAAATAATAATTAAAATTAATGAAAAACATATACCAAAAAATTTATGAATATGTAAAAATGCTATCAGAGCACAATAATATTGAGGAATAAAATTTCGAAAAAACACTTGCCGAGTTCATTATTGAATACAACTAGTATCGCACGGTGCAGTGTTGAAGTGATGACATGTTCAGGAAACAGGAAAAGTAATTGACTATTTGGAGAAACGTTATCTAATTCCAAATCCTGATTGTTGAAATGAACAGAGTACGCAAATTGTCCCCAGCAAGAATCCTACATTACTGTTCTGAAAGAAACCTACTCTATTTCCATTCTATAGAAATTAAAGAATACATTTCTCTTAGCGTAGTGAAGAGTAGGGTTTTTTGCTCTGCCCGTCGTTTGACACTTGATGCACCTTGGTGGCCTGTGCGCCCGTAGATTTACTGTCAATGTTGGGGTGGTATTATGATAACTATGCTAGGCCTTTTTAGATCTCCGTCATAGAAAATATGTATTCTCAAAATAACACAATACTTATGTCACTTCATCATGATGATAATATCCAAATATGATATATCGTATTTATATATAAATAAATATATAAACTATATGTAATATAAGAAACGCTTTTATCTGAGTAGATTAACTAGATGAAACTAGATTATTGTATAGTCATCGGTATTACATATATTACCAAGGATTCGATTCGATTCAATTAGAAATTGGTTACATTAGACTTCCAAAATTTACTTATGAGTACATAGTGTTAGGTATTACTATAATAAAAAGCACGTTAATAATAAAAAAAATAATTTGTGACTGGCACTTTGAAGATTTTTTAACATAATGTCTATCTTAAATTATCTATATAGTGATCTCTAAATTTCATTATTCATATTGTTCTGCCTTTATACGGTGTATTAAATCTTAATAATTGTTCCTTCTCGGTCGATGAACTCGCGAAAATAAGTTTTATTTCCTGGTTCGATGTAACGCTCGAGATTCAGAGATGTCCCTTAAAAGCAATAAAAGTATAGCGAGATGTAAGAGATCGGGTACATATATGTATAACTATGCGTGCAGTTAGCGTTATCCGAAAGGAGTTTTCTCTCTGTCCCGAGATGAACGTGTGCTACGTATATGGCTCGACGCAACTCCTGGCGCCAGTGTAACTACGGATCGTGATTCATGCGATATAAACTTTGCCTTTTTCCTTCTCTCTTCCTCGATCCCAGCAATCTCTTCTTCTTCCATCCTTTCCTGCTGCTCTTTTTATTCTCCCGTACTTGCTCTCCCTTACATTTTATATATTGTATACATGCGTACATGCGCCAAGGAGTTTGGTTAAACGAGATTGCTTGTTTCCTCGTTAGGATAACTTTAATTGTACTTTAATTGTATTTTCTACTACAATTTATTTGAAGATTAACTTTTGCTACAGATTTAATTTTTTTTAATTTTATGATTTGTAAGCTATGGATTCATGAATTAGATTGTATTTATTTCGTTTTTTTTCATTATTTTTAAAGTCGAGAGTGAAATTTGACAATTATATCCTTAGTCATCAATAATAAGGGAAATGAAGAGATAAAATACGCAAACGCGCCAGTTGTCGTAATTTTCGGATGTACGTAGGCGTTTTTACGGGTTCACATAAGGCGAGCATGTGGCTCGTTTATTGAGGATTACCTCGACATTTGGTGATGAACGTGGATCATTTCATTTTTTGTGCAGTTCTATTACTATTTATATACAGAATGAAGCGCGTTGTATTATATAGTGAAAGTAAGGAATCTTTTGCTATAATACTTCAACTTTTTCATGTTCAAAATTTTATAAAAATAAACAAAAGTATCACACTTTCATACCATTAAAAATAATGAAAAATAATAAGACATAATTCAATGAGATAATTAAATTTATGTTTTAAAAAAATTGTCAAGAAAATTCATTTTGCTCCAAATGAGTCTCGATCATTTGTTTTGTTGTTTTGTTTTTTAAAGGCCTTTTATTTTTCATAATATCATTCTTCATATTTAAGAGATAATGGGCCTTATAATCACTTAGTCAATATTAATTATATTTTTTGTTCGAATTGTTGTGTACGCACGCGTCTGTTTGAATGTCGGTATTCGTAATGTATTACTGTTCGGTTCTGTGTGTTTCTTGATTTTGGGATGGCAAGTTATTGCCAAACAATATTTATTTTTGAGGAGCCTTGGTGAAAAAAGAAAATTGAGTCTCAATCATTTTTTGACCCAGACCCACTTTGGAAATTTATTGAATTATTATTTTAGCATTAATTAGTAAATTTTTTCATTTCCAAATTTTAATAAAAAATTTTAAAAACCGTTAATCTTACGTGCCAATAAAATACATAATAAAAAACACGTAATAAATTTTATCTGAATTTATAAAAATCCCTATTATCCTCGCTATCTCTAAGAAATCTACAAGAGCACGTGCGTTTTCGAGTATATGTATATCGAAGTGAGCTCTCGACACGTCAGGTGCAACTCGTCGGCTTTGTTGCTTCGCTCCTTTTTTTATTCCTCCTGCTAGTGTGTTCACCGTGGTGAGACGAAGGGCGAGCAGAGCGAACACGGCGGATCTCCGCAGTTATTCGTCTCTTAAAACGTGTATGGGGAAAATTTATTTACGTGGATCGAAGCACGCGCCGGAACCGGAAGTAAGGGTCGAGCACGCGCTTTACTTTTTTATCTTCTTCTTTGTGTTCGATTTAACAATATATTCTTTCATTTCTTTCAAATGCATATTTTTGAAAATTTATAAATTTGTTTATTAACGTTCAATCTTCGAGTATAAATTTTGTATGCTGGTTGACACGTCGTGTGTTTTTATCTCAAATGAATAATTAATTTTTTGACAGGGAAAGTTTGTTTGTGAGAAGAAAATTGCTCTCTCTCTAAAAATCGTCGGAAATTACGCAAATAATATTTTCATATATATTAATCCGGTGATTGACCCAGCGATATCCATCAAGATCATAATCCTGTACCTCATCATCAAATGTGACGAATCGGATTCAAAAGTATCAGCCTCGTAAAAAAATTTCTTACTCGGAATCTGTCATTTATTATGAGATTTTTACTGGAATTTTAAACTCCTTTTTTTTAACAAAATATTTCTTGGACAAGTTTTGCAAGTCGCACAAGAAAAATGTTAATTCGCGTATAAAAATGAAAAATATTCGCGAATAATCGCTATAAGATCGATCGTTAACGCAAACGATTTCTTTCGGTGCAACCATGGACTATAAACACCTGTATAAGCCGCTTTTTAATAATCGTTCATTTCACTTTATCACGAGTTCTCTCGGGCGAGGCTTCATTATTGCACGGAGCAAGGAACGACTTTATCCGTGAAATACAGCCGCGCACACATTAATATCTATTAAAATACATATACATGAGTTCAATATATGTATTGTATACATATAAATAAAAAATATGCATACAAGAGTGCGCTCACACGTGGTAAACCGCGAAATCGTCAGAATCGAAAACGGTACGGCGTTTTATTACAGGTGTGCGTTTCAACGCCTCCTTCTTTTTCTCGTTCTTCTTTTTTGTTTTCAATTTGTACCGTGTATAGTCGCTGTTGCTACGTTGAAGAGCCAGGGTATCATTTTTTGCCTCTGGGGTCGCTGTATTTGATTTATTTTATTTTTTTCTTCATTACGTACTTTCAAATACTTTTTTTAATCTCTTTATTGGACTACACAAATTTGCTTTATTTTTCTTTCTTGCTTCGAATTTTATCGCGGTCTTGATTGAGTAATTTCGACTCGATTTAATTGTAGATTAAGATATACAATTTTCTAATCAATTTTCTGATAGACGGACTCTCCTACATTAATTGAATTTTTATTAGAATATAATCCACTGATATAATTCTAATCAAAGAAATAAAAATTCAACTTAACGAAAATCGAACACTTGTCAGAGTTCGAACACGTGTAATTCGTTTTTAATTTTTTTAGTAAAAAAAAACTTTGATTCACCCGATTTGATCTACATCGATAATTGAAGGTTTAGAGTTTGTAAAGATAAAGATAGATGAAGATAAGAAAATTAGAATATCTGACAAGAGATGATAGAAACATGAATTAAAATAGGGATAAAAATCGAATCGATCGATTTCGATCAGTTTTCCTTCATCATTGATGATGAAATGAGGATCAGTAAGCATTTATGTGGACTTGAGGATGAAAAAGAATTTTCGAGTGGAGATACGTCTAAAAATATATAAAAAATAAAAAAATCAGAATATCTGACAGGAGATAATAGAAAAGTGTATTAGACATTGATCAGTATATCGAGATAAAAATCGACTCCGATCGTTTTTTTGTTCATTTCATAATAATGAAACGAAGTAGGCGTGAATATGGACTCGAAGAGCAGAAAGATCTTAAAGGAGGAGAAATGTGACGTGTAAAAAGCCTCTCAGTGATTTTCTTAGCCCCGTATTACGCAAGGAAAGTTTCAAGTTGTAAAATACAAGAAGAAAAAAATCAAACACGTAATTCCGAGTTTGGTTTTCGGAGCGCTCATCTCGATTTCTCACCCCGGTAGCGATCGCTCGCTCGGATAAGCTGTCCGAAACGAAGACACACGACCTCGCCTCCTCCTAAAGGCTTTGTTCCCTCAACGGGAAAAACGGCATCAAAAAGTTGAAGAAAGTAAAATAAAAAAGGTAAAAAATAAATCGTAGCCCTTTAAATCGCGAATCGCCGCGATCGAAACACGCAGATAAATAAATGGGCCATTATCACGAATGCGAAATCTTACCGTAAATCTTTTCTCGACTAAATTTTATCTCGAGCGCCGCATTGAATCGCGATAAACGCGAAACAAGACTCGCAGTGAGGTTCAACATTAAATTCAAAGTTTTAATGTTTTAACGGAGAATTCTTGTCGAAGCTTCCGGTATTAGCGTCTATTTTGTTAAAGATAAAGTTTTATCATCACTGAATAATCGTGTAATAATTCAATTTAAAAAAATTTTATTCGTTATAAAAATAAAAAAGTTAATGAAATAAAAAATTAAATGAAAACATTTAGCGCAAGTAATTCGGCATTACTCGTTCTTGATCTTAGGATTATTGTTATTAATTAGGCAGTTGGCAGTGCCAGGTGGACGGATTCACCTGCACTCGGTATATTCTCGCGGAGAAACTCGCATTTATGCGCGCGCGACGCGATCTTGAACCGCAGACGCGTCAAACTTCATTGGACGGAGCGACAGACGTTTCGAGAACGAAACGTGACTCAGGCTCGCGAGGCAGGAGCGACACGAATTAAACACGTTCTTGCAACCTGACATCTGACCCACATCCGGCCGATGTTGCGCTTCCGGTATAAACAGACGCCAATTAATTCGAAAATTCGATAAGACGAGACAAATGGATCCGGAAGATTTTTACGGACATTTTTCTTTTTTCCTTCATTTGCTGTCACGATATTTTATTTTGACGTTTTTTGGTACCATATCCATGTTAATATTATGTCACGGGAAATATCGCTTTTGACCATTCGAGTCCTCGAGCTGGGTCAAATTTTGGCGCGTTGAATAAAATCTTTCGATCTCAATATGTTTTTCTAATATCGAATTTAGGAATTCCCCCTCTCTTAATTCCCACTCAAAAGATTCGTCTGTATGGGTGGAAAGACGAGAGGAATAACGTCAGTGAGTATACGCCCGGCTTTACCGGCCCAGGTACTGTGCATGATATAGTCGAAGAATAAAATTAATAATTGTAATCAAACTTGTATAAGAGTCGCTTGAACGTGTGTCTATTGTAACGAGAGAACATTGTCAAACATCTAGGAATAAATTGTAAGTACCGGAATTTTGTTTGACATAATCGATCTTTTATTCTGTTCCATGATTCGGTCCTTCAACGGAACTCACTTTCTCCTGCTCCTCTTCATTAGATTCCACTCTTTCATTATATCCAATAAATTTTGTATTCTTTTGCTAGTTTCGAAAAACTAGCTGGCGCCTGGCGTTATCGTCGTAATATTTAGTCAAATTATAAATTCGTCAAAGGGCTCTGCCAGCCGATGGGCCACGGCCGCGGCAGGTGAAGGGAAGAAATCCCGTCTCAATTAATTAGGCAGTGATTAGAAGCACCGATACACAATCATAATAAAAAATTAGCAAAAATTTTCGATGATGATAAATTGCATTTTACGACAGTCTGCGCCGAGCTTTTGAGGGTGAATTTGACAATAGGATTTTTGTATTTTTGTTCTTAATGTTAATATTGTTACGGGACAAAATTTATCGACTAACTTTGACGTCAAAATCGAAAACTAAACCTTTTACAATTTAATATTACCAAAATATGCTGTGAGTTTTTTTTACTGTTTACAGTTTCAAAAATTCAAAAATTACGGATCAGCGCACTACTTTTTAAGGTGCTATTTCATGTGCAGCGAGCTGGAGCAGCAAGTTGGTAAAAATGTCAAATTTGACTTGCGCAGCGAGCTGTAGCAGCAGATCGGTGACTGCAGTAACCTATAGTTACTAGAACATCCGCCATATTGGTATCAGTAGTTTCAATATATTTGAATTTCCCTGGTTCTGGCGCAATTTGGAAGATCAAAACGAATTTTACTTTTAAAATTACACAGAATGAGGTATGGTATATTGTTCTTTAATTAATTGACGTAAGTAGATTACATGCGTATATAAGAAAAGTTTTATTTTTCGTGGTTACATGTAAAATTCATGAATTTTTTATTTTTATAGCAACTCGATGTATACAATTTACGAAATGTATACGAGTGGGAGAAAGAGTGTAATATTTTTAAAAGAGTTAAATCGACGTAAACGAATTTCGATCGCCTTAGTTGCGTTATTCTTTATACTCAACCAAAACAGAAAAGAGAAAAGACGCTACCGGAAAAAAAGTACTGGATGTCAGAAATTCTGAGCCAACGACAGAAAATGGGATTTTAGCACAGAGTATTTCCTATGATAAAATTGAATATATCAAGTTTAAAAAATTATTTGCGTCCGCTACCACCGCTACCGGATTCTCTTCAGTTGCCTTATTTATTCTTGATGGCGCGCGCGTTTGCTCTAAAACAAATGAAGGAAGTGAGAAGTTCGCACTTTATTATTGAAGTTGCGGAATCATTTTTAAGGATACCACCTAGTCTTTTGAACTTTATTCGTAGTTCGAACAACTGGGGGATATCCGTTAAAAAGATTCCACAACTTCTTGTAGAATAATAATAATAATAATAGTAGAAATACTTACGTTTCTTCTGTACAGGTTCCTCCGCTTCTTCGATGTTCGAGATAGTCCTATATGATAATAAAATCATCGATATAATATATATTATGTTAAAAATTGTGGTGATCGATTCGATCTATATTCAACTTTCGAATTTAGTAATGAATGACTTACCTTTTTGCAGGGATATTATCCTGTAAGAACAACATTCTTTCGAAGTATTTCCACTGTTTGGTTCCTTTGGAGGTACCCTCCGCTCCACTTGCGAACCGTTTTTCGTCACTTAATCGTCGGTAAAACGTGTCCCGCAATGTTCTCCACCGCTTCTTTGCCTCCTCAGGAGTCAATTTTCATATAATTTTTATCGATTGTTACTTTTTAAATTTACATATAAGTTTTACCTACCATTCAAAGCAGCAGATACTGCTTCCCATTCTTGTATGAGCCGGATACGACTCCGCTGGTGAAGTGGCAATTGACAATTGTACAAAATTTCCCGCCGCAGACTTCCTCAATTAGAAGCTCTTCGATGTCGCACGCTTCCTCCTCTGCCTCTTCTTCTACGCTGATTCCGTTGGGATTCAGCACTGTGCGGTCCTCTTTCGACACAAAAACGAATTTAAAAAAATACAAAAACTTGAATTTTTGCAAGAAAAACTTACCCAACATCGGAAAGAAATATCCATTATCGTATTTCATAATTGTTCCATAGTCCTTTATGCAGGGATGAACCGATATAGCTGCTTCTTCCACTACTCGTTCACAAATTCCACATTCATTTGCTGTAAAAATAAAAAATTCATAAATTACAGACAACTTACATGTAACCACGAAAAAAAACTCTTTTTTTCTATATGCATATAATTTATTATCTCAATTAATAAAATAATCTTATAACATACTTTATTCTGTGCCATTTTGAAAATTTTCGTTTCGATCTTTCAAATTTTCCAAGTAAACGTCACGGAAATTCAAATATTGACATTAATACCAATATGGTGGATATTTTGGTTACTAGGCTACTGCAGTCACCGATCTGCTGCTACAGCTCGCTACGCAAGTCAAATTTGACATTTTTACGAACTTGCTGCTGCAGCTCGCTGCACATGAAATAGCACCTTTACAGTTTGAATCTGTCAAAATTGCTATACCACTATTTTAACTTTCGTCTTTTAAAAATTCGTGAATGACTGCGTTCAGATTTGACAACTTCACATTATAATTTCTACATTTTCCGTACTGAGATCTGGCGCTATTGATCCGGAAAATTGTAAGAAGTGATGAAAATCGGAGTAAACTTTACAATTTATTTTTCCCCGTGTGAGAATTTCTCGCAATTTCTCTTTCCTTCTCCTGAGGCATCTAACCTGAATCCAAAATTCAATAGAAACTTATATTTTGCTAATTTAGAAAATTATAGCTGGCGAATAACAATACTATAAGTAAACCTTGTCAAAAAGATATTAGTTGATCCAACAAAGTATTAATTGGTCCAACAAGTTGATTCAACTAATATTTTGTTCTATCAACTAACCTTCTTTTCAGTGATATGATTTTAGTCTAAAATAAAAATCCGTCTCAATTTTAATGTAACCGTTATTCGAAATATTATGAATTCTAATCACTAGAAGAATTACGATAAATGGTAACGAAAATGATTGACGATAATCGATTG
The DNA here is from genome assembly GCA_030522605.1 of Cremastinae sp. B BG-2022a. Classification (NCBI taxonomy): domain Eukaryota; kingdom Metazoa; phylum Arthropoda; class Insecta; order Hymenoptera; family Ichneumonidae; species Cremastinae sp. B BG-2022a. The sequence goes on along the minus strand of JAPYYX010001291.1, from coordinate 31,105 downwards.
AATTTTTTCAAGACTTCAACCCCGTTGGGATGATTTTCGCAATAGAATCGTCACGACCGAGCTTCCACTTCTTCTTTGTCTTCTTCTTCTCCCAAGTTGTAATTTACATCGAAAACGGGAGGACGGGCCAATCGTTCGGTCACGAATAAGAGACGCGTGATACGTGTTTTTGCGATCCTCACGAAAATACGACTAATCGTATGAAATTAGCGAGAAAACACATAGGAAGAGGCTCGTAAATAAAATTTTGAATTTTGAGAATCAAGTAAAAGCCTGAAAAATTCTTTGGTAATTATTGTATTCGATTTCGCAGAGAAAAAAATAGGAATGTGTGACGTGACGCGTAAAGAATCTTTCTTCTTTTTTGTTCTCGATGAAAGAAAAAAAATTATTTCTTTTTTTATACTTGAGACTATATGGCGAGCAAATGATAGGGAGAAGCTGCTTGAAACACGGAACAATTTTTCTCTCCGCGAGACGATGAGCCTCGCGAGCGAGAAAGAATTTGTCCGGGAGATGCATGGAAAAGGAGGGAAGCAGGAGGAATCTCCGCATTTACCATTCGGGAGCATTTATGCCGCCGGGCAAGGATGAACTTGTAACGTTCGAGGGAGCGTGGGACCGAGCCTTCCCACGAGACACAAGACGTATACTATGATGAGCATTGCACGTATGATATGTTACTTACTATCTCACGGCGGGTGATCGAGAATCTTCCGTAAGGATGGACAACGGATAATCAAAATTGTTAAATTGTTTGTTTTGTTCCATTGTAGAATATTTTTGATGTTCATTCCTGGGGATCATCAATAAAAAAAGTTGATTGATTAATTTAGCTATCAAAACTAGGTTACTAGTAGACTCAGCTGTTAGATAAGACCATAATAATTTTAAAATAAAAAAATGAATATGGTTAAAAAAATCTGAATAAGTCCAAATTGGAAAAGTTTTGGAACTTTTGGAATTGGAAAAGGAATATGAAAATATACTCGAAAATTTCTTATCTATATAAATCTGCTTGATAGCATTTAAAAGAACTGACGGGTGAGAATTTTTGGTAAGGAACGGCGAAAGATAAAAATAAAATTACCGTCCGCCCTCTCAATAAGCCCGCCCGCAATAAGCCCGGTTCCCCGCTTCTTCGAGCTCGAGTGATTTTGCGGACGTACCTCTTATTAAGCCCGCTCAGTCTACACAGTATAAACTACATAAATCGTGACTTCGGGTAGTCGACAACAATGTAAACATTGACTAAACAAGCATAATAACAGTCGTTCGAACGGCCGGTATTAATACGAGGATTGGAAACCGAAAAGATTGAGAGACAGAGCGAGTCAGTGAGCGTGGGCACGGGCCTGGTGAGGGTAGTCGAATTCCCGTAAAAACTCTTCCCCTTGGGAGCTTTGGCGGGCTTATTGAGAGTGCGGATTGTATTTCATTATTTCACTTCGGTCATATTAAAATTTTGTTGTAAACCTGGTCATCTATCTTATCTATCCTGATGTGTATTTTTTGAAAAAATCAAAATCTGCAGATTTAGATTTTTCGATTTAGAAATGTCTAAATCTGCAGATTAAGACTTTTCGATTTAGAAATTTATGGGATGAACCCATACATACATGGCTTGAATGTGTTCATGTTCCTTTTAAAAAATATTACGATGGCCCATTTCCAAATTTAACTAAATTTTTGTTCAATAGATACGTATACCATTAATTCATCCCCTGTGCACTTTTTGCACTAACACAAAAATTAATCACAAACGACCGAAACCAATGTATTGAAACAATTTTAAAAAGTTACCGCTTTTCGTAATTTATTTCACTTGTTAATCACCTGAATTGTTATAATTTTTGGAAGATTAGTAACTTATTGTAATTCATAGGATTTTGAAAATTTCAAGTCTGTAGCTCATCGGGAAGTTAGTTTAAAAATCATTTTAAAATTTGTACCAAAAAGCAAGTTAATAGAAACGTAGTAAAAATAGGAAAGCAGATCATGCTAGAATAGTTGGAAATTTTCGTAAAAAATCTACAAAATAAATGCAAAAAATGAATCATAAAATTGAATGTAACAAATCGTTTTAAAATCAGAATTTTTAAATCTCTCTCGACAAGTTATTCGTTTAATTATTTTTTTGACGTTGTCTGTATAGCATGTGCCATATATTGTTGGTTGTTCGCAGCGTTCCTTTCGCATTTTTTCAACTTGCTATAATGTTGCCTCTAGTATGGTCGGTGCGTTTCGAGTTCGCGTGATGCCGGCGTGTGCCCGCGGGGGCGGTCAAGAGCCAGCACGCCACCAAACTTCTCCGCGCTCTTCTCCGCCTTTTATTGCAAACAAAAAACATTTTTCAAATAAAAAGCTGAAAGATCGCGTGCATGTGTATACTCTCGCAGGTGCGCATGGAGAGAATAATAAGGCAAATTCATCTTTTATCTCATAAATAAAATCTTCAACTTTTTAATTTTATACAAAGTATTTTTAAATTTAACTCTTTATTTTAACTCGATTCTCCGTTCATTTTTCATTTTGTTATTTTTTTGTGTCAATGCCAATCACTCTTGTCAATTAAAATTTTGCAAAATTGATTAACGCTTTGGTGAAATTTTTGCTAATAAATTATTACATATTTTTTTTCATGATAATTTATCATCGTGACTTTGGGTCAGTTGTATATTTTTCGTTTTTATAAAGATAAAGAGAGTAAGGAAAGGATTTTAGGCTCTGGGCAAAAAAGGGCACAGCAGAGGGAACGGTTTTGCGCGTTTGTAAACGTGGGCGTAACACATGCACTGTAAGGCCCGCGGCTCTTTCTCACCGTTTCCTTCTCCATATTCGTACATTTCGATCGCGGTATACTCTCGCCTTCCGTGCATACATCATCACATTTCGACCCCTCCTATTTTTTCATACTCCGCAATCGAAAGCTCTCTAATTTTTGTATTCACATTTCCTCCTGTATACCAATGAAATCCCATTTTAACGTAAAGAAATCGACAAAAATCATTAAACACTATCCCGGATATTCGTTAAAACATTTCCATGAATTATCGTTTAAAACTGAAAAAAAAGAAAAAATAATGTACGACAAATCTCATTTTAATGTAATAAGCAAAAATGAATCAAATTACTAAATCTTCCTTAAAAATTCTAAAAAATTATTGTTGAAAATTGAAAAATAAATCTTTCACAAGAAAATGATAAAATCAAAATGTCAAAATTTTTCAAATCCCACTCTCCAATTTCACATCCAAAATATTCAGTAAATTTTCCCCTGCCCATAAAATCGCAAAAAAATTCCACATGAATGTAACAAATTAACCAAAACAAGACAAATAATTACAACGAATCATCCTTTTAAGAATCCCGATGAATTATTGTTTAAAATAAAATAATAAAAGGAACAATACATCTCGCATGAGAAATGATGGAGTCGAAACGTCAAGATTTTGCGAATTTGGCGAGTCTCTCGTTAAGAAGAGCAGCGGGGAGAAGGATGAAATAATTGTCGAATCGTCCGGTATATAGCCTGGAGGAAGTTCCCATGAGTCGGGGGCGTCCACGACCGGTACCCGGAGACTCGGCGAGGTATTCCCGAGCGGGACCAAAGATGTTTGCGCCCGGGGCGATACACCTTCATCTTTCTCTACACGTATATCTATACAAATATTATATATACATGCATATACGTATATCTATATATACACAAATATATAAAATATATATATGTGTACGTACAACATTTTTTGGTCTAGAAAATGGCAGAGCGCTCCATCGGCTTCCCTGAGGCGCGTGAAGTTTTTTGTTTTTTTTTCATAATTTTTTTTTCTCTTCCGTGCACTTTTCTCTATGCTCTCCGATCTTTCTCCCTTTTTTTCTCTCCGCAGACACGTTATTATTGCGTGAAAGCCCTTAATAACCGATCTTCCCCCGCCTTGGAATTCGATTAGCCCCGGACGATTCGGATGTTTTTCTTCAAATCGCTCGCCCTCGACTCTCGACCGAAATTCGAGCTGAGTTTTACCGTTCTCGAATACGCACTCGTTTTTTCTTTTTTATTTTTTTTATTTTTTTATTTTTATTTTCATTGGTGGTTTTCAACGCTGCGTTTTGTCTTGCGATTCTCGAGTGCTTTCACCCCTTCGACATTCCTCAGTAAGGTTCTCACCAGCTTTGTCCCGTTCTAGATTCAACTCTCACGATTTTGTGAGGAATTTGGGAAGAAAACGAGAACAACGTTTTCGGACGTTGCCTTCGACGATTTTTTTTTATTTTCGTCTTTTTATAATATTTTTTTTAAATATTTTTCTCGTGTTTTGTTCATTCATCGTTCACCTGCTCCATTTTTCGCTGTTTTATTCTCTCTCGCTGACTTTGCATTTATTTTTTAGTTCTATTTTTGTCTACTTGTTGCTTATTCTTCATTTTTCTTAGTTATTGTTTTTTTTTCGATTTTTTTCTGCATTCTCGTTCGCAAGTTTGGAATTCTCCAATTTTTTATTCCCACAGACGAGCTTCATTCCGACACGCGACCTATCCTCGAGCTTCCTCTCGTACTTTTTTTACGAATATTGCGCGAAGAAGTTACTGACGATTGGATCAGGGCGCGATAACGCTGAGGAGCGAGTTACCGAGAGAAATTTCATATCCCGGGATTGACTTTCGATTTTCGAAATCATTTATTCCAGAATTTTTTTATTTTTGATACTAATTTTTCAGATATTTATTTATTTTTCGTTAATAAAACATTGAAATGTAAATTGTAAATCGTATTTTTAGTTGAAAAAATGGACTTTGAAATTCTACTAAAAAAAGTACATTAATGAAAATTTTTGAGGTTAAAAGTATTGAAACAGAACTGAAAATTTCTACATTAAATTGAATTTGTCTCTTTCCTGATAAATCCATCCAATTCGTTGCGAGAATCTACCAGAATTTACGCTTTGTACGAGTGTTTATATTTATCGGGAATTTTCTCATCGTATATTAGCGCACTACTGTTTTCAAGGTTATAAGAACACTTTTACGAGAACACACCATTATTTTATATTATTTAAAAGTACAAAATGTTCTCGCCGGTTGATCCAAGTGTCTTGTCACAAACTCAAACATTATTTTACTCACAAATTATTCTCTTCGAGTCTACAGAAATAGAAAAGCATAGATGGAAAAGAATAGAGAAGCCATGAACCAAAATAAAGATCGACTCTTCCCAATCGAAAACAAGGAATAAAAAATACTCACCTATTTTGAGTAATTTTCAATATATTGTCGCGAGCTCAATTCCGTCTCTGAACTTGACATCAAAAACGCGAACGTGAATCTATTTTTCGAAAAAGAAAAGTTTATATTTTATTAAGAGAAACCCAATTAATTTTCGTAGTCATAATTTTTGTTTTTTACATCGACAGTTGCGAATCTACAAAAATCGGTGCATACACGGCAAGTGGCGCCACGATGAGCGGTGTCAAAAAACGCAACCCCGTGTACAAGTCGCGAACACAATAAAGTTTTATTATCAAAATTCTTTTTGATGAAATAATTAACATATTTTTGTGATTATAAAATTGTTACGTTAGTTGGTGCGAATTCTACAAAAATAACTCGAACATATGTTAATTAAAAACTATAGGACAGATAAATTTTATTTTCTTTATCGAAAAATAAACTTATTTTCGCACTCATAATTATTTGTGTGGTACTTGTTGCGAATTCGACAAAAGCAAACGCATGCGCGGTAGGTGGCGCCGCGACGAGCGAGTGGGTGAGAGTCGAAGTTTGGTAAGGTAGAGACCGCGCGCTCAAGCATCTCTCGCACTCTCGCTCGCTCTCGTCGTGCATTCCTTTTTCACCGCACGCGAAAGAACGGAGTTGGTCTCTCATCTTCGCTGCTACGCAACAGGGGAAACAGATAGGAGTCAGAGGTAAGCTTAGAAGTCATCGCTTTCTTTTTATTTTTTTTTATTCCGCTCATCGTCTCTTTCTCTCGCATCATTTTATCATTTCGCGCGCTTTTGGTGGCCATCTTGTGTTTTCTCTCGCTCAATCTCGTACATTGCTCTATCCAATTGATCTCTCTTCCTCCTTCTCTTTCTTTCTCTCTCTCTCTCGGTCAATACAAGTGCGAGTTTGCAAAGTAGATTTTCTCTTCCTCCTCTCTCTCTCGCTCTCGCGTCCTTTCACGCAGACCATCCGGCTCGTCGCATCGTTCGTCTCTCTCGAACATTTGCGAATCGAAAGTTATGTAGTAGATTTAACCTCACGGCTCGGACGTTCGCAGGACACTCGAGGGAAAGATAGCCCCGGATTATCATGCACGTGCATGTTGACAAAAGAAGTTTAGCTTGTAAAGCTGATTAAACCTTAGTTAATCACAACCGAACAGGAGAATACGAAGCCGGTGGAGGTCACGCGAGTGAGCTCGACGCTCCGGCGTGAGCTCTTTTCGTTACGTCTCAACGTGAGCTCCTAATACATTGTCGTTCGAGCGGGCGGTCCTACGCGGCAAATCGCGCATAGGTGGAGCTCTCGCCGCGTCGTGTTCCCCTGATACTCCCGACATAGCAACTGAATTCAGTGCTGCAGTCCGTGAATTCCTAAGATTCTACCATCATACCTAACGCAAACTAGCCGACATTCTCGCGACTCGTCTAATGTTCGTATCGTTAACCGTTCAGAGGGCAGTGCCGGACGATGCGAGATGCGATAACAAAAATAAAGAACAGAAAAAGGCACACGCGGTCATTTTTTATCTCTCGATAAAAACAACTTAACCTATATTACCGACCGTCAATGTCGCTTCGCTCGTTTCCTCACAGAGTTCGCTCATTACTGGTTAATTTTTTTTACGTGAAACGTCTGTTGTTGTTTTTTTTAGGTGAACTTCTACCGTTTCGGGGTAACCTCGTATTCTTGCGTGAACTCACTGGTGAATTGTAATTGTCGGCTACTTTGAACGGACGCGAAACTGGTGATGTTTAACCCACAAGAGTGCGAGAGGGACAGATATGTAAAACGAATTTGTTATTTTCTCAGAGATTTTTGATATTTTAGAAAAAAGAAGAGAATCACATTATTCTTTGATGGAAAGAAAACAACGTGATTCTTTTTTTTCTTCGAAAAATGTTAATTTTCAGACAAAATGGCAAAGCTCGATTTTGCACGATATACGACACTTGAACATCACCTCAACACACATGAGTGCGAGAGGGACAGATGCAAAACGGATTTGCTATTTTCTCCGAGATTTTTGATATTTTAGAAGAGAATCGCATTATTCTTTGATAAAAAAAGTATAACACGGTTCTCTTTTTTCTTCGAAAAATTGTTCATTTTCAGAAAAAATAGCAAAATTCGATTTCTCACGATATAGGACACTTAACATCACTGCACAGGGGAGGAGAGAATGTTTTATAATGAGTCTCAAATAAAATGATAATTGAAATAGTCTATTCAATAAAGAAAGAATTACGAAACCATACCGGATTATTGTGAATCAGTTTAAAAAAATATTACAAATACATTTTATTCGTGGCTTCTCAGGGAAAGATCGATGTTAGACCTAAATGCTAATAGATATGCAAGACCTTCCCCGTCTAAAGTCTTGAAAATGGTTGAAATTGAAGCCAAACAAAAATAGTTTAGTCTAAAGCCGGGATATTCTTTTTCTTACTGTACTAGGATAGTATGATTTAGAATCGTGGTTTTTTCAACTTAAACAACAATTTGAAAAAAGTTTTGTTTTTAATTTTGTCCTTGTAAATTGATATAAAAATCATTGATTGTTTTTTATCATTAGCTACATATTTAATTGTAAATGTAGGTAATTAAATTCTTTTTTTGTTACCTTATTACAAGTTTTCTTCATGACTTTACTCATAACACATGTAAACAAAATTTTTTTTGTTTTCTTTTTTGCATTCTTTACCAGGATAACATGACTCGAAACCGTGACTTTTTTAAATTTTGTGAACAAATAATTTTTTTACAAATTTTCCAGGTTTTTTAACTTTATACAAATATTTTTTAATTATTTTCTATTAACATGTTTAGTATTGATATATCTATTTCAAGATGCTCGGTAATTAAGCTCCTATTTATATGAAAATGCATGCTTTACTTATGAGCTTGCTCATTACCGGTACTTTTTTTTGTATTTGGTTTCTGTCTCTACCAGGAAAGCATAATTTCAAACCATACTTTTTAAAATCCTAAATAAACAGTTTTTTTTTATTTCTTTCGGAAATTTATATATTTACATGTAAATATAAATATCGTTTATTGTTTCTTATTTATTTGTTGTATCTATTTGGTAATATGGGTGATTAGATTCGTATTTTATTAAAATACTTACATATTTTATTAATGATACAGAAAATGACTTATCTAATTCTAAAAAATAAGACAAAATGAATCTTATCTTACATCTCGAACTATTCTGCGCAGGAAACGATAATTCGAGTCCAATCCTTGGTGCATCCCGATAAATATAATCGAAAAAAATAATTATCCAAAGAGGCGTTTTTAATCTAGCGTTGTAATTCCCGTTTAATTGAAAGCGAAGAACGGAAGTGACGCGCCCGTTGCGGGCAGATAATGAAATTTATGACAGCAATGCGAACGTTTTGCGTCGAAGAGACGCGAATAGGTGGAATCTAGGGAGGAAACTAATTAAGCGGGGTATTTATCGAGTGAGATCTCGCCCAGGAACGAGACTCGTCGCTGCTACCGATAATCGCCCGAGTTTTTAATTACTCGACCAGCGGATGCTGCGTTCAATTACCATCGAACATTGTTGCGATTTCGATACATTTATATTTTATTTCATTATTTTGTTTTTCTCGATTCAAAAACTACTTTGCATTTACATGCTCGAAAAATTTATTCGGAAGGAAAATTAAATAACAAAAATTTTAATGAGGATACATTTTACACATAGAATTATAAAATGTAAAAATTTCAAATATAATAATGGTGCACACCTGGAATTGCGAATTATTATTTCCAGTTTCATAAATTTTAAAAATGCATTGTAGTTAAATCCTTAATCAAAAATTTTATTTCTCACGACTCTAATCTAGGTATTCTGAAGTCATAAAAATGTTAATAAAAATAAAATTTGCAAATATTGAATGATAAAATATGAATATCTCGATGCATGCCTGAAATCGCGAATTGCTAATGTTTTTCTCCTTGCGAACTCTTGATGTTTCTGCAATCCTGGTCGAACGCTGAAGCGCCGCAGCGCCACGCGTCACGGCGAGCACCACCGCAACGCGCCTTGACGCGCTTTCGTTATGTCCCTTCGGTGCCCAGTAGCCACGCGAGTATCATCTAATATTTGGAAAAACAGAAAAAAATATAAAATTTGTCCTCCGAATCTTTCCGCAACGAAAAGTCTTCGAGATCGCATCGACAGTCCGGAGTACCTTTCAAAACTTCAAATACCGCTTTGGTTTCTTTGATAAGATAAACGTTATCACAAAAAATTTTCTCTGTTACGAACAGTCGGTAAGTTAAAATTCTACTCAAAACAAAAAAATTTATAAACGTTAGATCGTACTTAATGTTTTGAGTTTGCATGATATTATGTGGGTTGATTTTTTCTATACACAAATAAATTTTGCGATTTTTTTGCTGTATACTGGCTGTCGGTAAAATCATAATTTTTTAAATTATAGTTGAGTCGATAAATTTAAAAATGTTGAATGGAAAATATGAAAATAATTCATTTATTTTCAACTTCGTAATTACGGCTATCGTTTTTACAGTGATAGAAAAATAAATGAGAAAATATTTGGCATTTTATCGACGATCGGTAAAAAACAGAAGATTTTTTAAAAAATAAAGTACAAAAATTCTTGTATAAAAGAGTAAATTTTATTTACAAATACTTGATGCATACGATATTAAATCGCACGTAGCTAAAAATTGAACGTAAAGCCTAAATTTAATAGGCAAATTATTTAAACGGCCAGAATTCGTCACGCAATTTGTTGTTTAAGAGGTTTCGCCTCTTCGGAGTTTTCGGCAGTGGGTTCATTGGCTTTTTTGGACTGCTCAGGATTATTCCAAGGCTGGAGTTCACCCGAGCCGAAAATGGCAAATGCCATAGCGCCGATGAAGTAAGTTCCTGCTAGAATCCAAAAAATCAAACTCCAACTGGCGTAAGTTTGATTTTGGTACGTAATGGTCCCGACCATTAGAGCGCTCAGGTAACCACCCAAAGAGCTCAGAGTATTCGCCAGGCCGAAAATTGTTCCGGAAAAATTTGGAGCGATGTCCAGGCCATTGCCCAGATAGCCGCCCGTAACCGCTCCATTTATCGTCAACGCAGCAGTGAATATCACAACCGAAGTTACCCGATCGCAACCCCAATTCGCAAGAACGACCATTAACAAGCTCGGACAGAGAACGGCTGTGAATCAAATCGTAATAAAAAAATGAAAAGATAAAAAGAAATTGAAGAGATTGAGATGATGAAGATTTGAATTAAGTAAACGAAATGAAAAGAAGATCAAACGATCGTCCAATCCGGATCGAATTGGGGACAGATCGATACGACTCGAGCTGTCAACTCGTTAACACTCTTACGGACTTACCGAACGTCGTGAAGAGTTTTCGAATCATCGTTACGCTCAGTTTGCCGCTCTTGCGAAGATAATCGGCAAGGGTCGCAGTTGCAAGGGCGAAGAAATATTTACCCAGGTATGGAAGAGAAGATAAAAGACCATTCTGAAAATGATCAAAATTTTTTAGTTAGTTTTAATATTTTTAGTTATTTTGTTTATCATATTCCGTTAATAACCATTTTGCATTTTTTTCTCACCGCTTTGATGTTGAAATTCAATATGTACTTCATGTAAGTTGGCAGTTGATTGACAACAGTGAAATATCCGTAAACGCTGCAACCGTGAGTTATTACTATCGCCCAGACTGGAGCGGAGGTGAAAATCGCTTTCCATGGTACGCTGAGGCGCTACCGAATAAAACAAATTGTCAATATTTCAAAAATCGCAACAAAATGGAAAAAAAATTAAAAATATAAAATACTCTCGTCGTGGATGTCGTTCCAATCGCTTCCTGAATAAACCGTCTCTCTTCATCTGAAATTCTTGGATGCTGAGCTGGAGAATCGAAGACCAGAGCGAACCACAACATACTCCAGACGACTCCGATTCCTCCCGTTACGTAGAATACCGATTCCCAGCCGACCGCCGATATCAAGAATCCGCAAATTGGCATCGTTATTGCCGCGCCGAGTGAAGACGCTGTGGAATAATTATATTGGTGAGCCACCTCGAATTTATTATCATGAGAAAATTAACAAGAAAAGAAAGGAAGAAAGATCAATCATCAAAACCTATATCTTGAGACAGGAAGGATAAATCGACTCTGACTTAGTGCCGAAAGAATCGAACCGGTCGGTTATAATACAGTAGACTCCCTCTTGTGGCAACATCGCTACGGGCAACTTCTCGTTTACGGCAACTTTTAATTCTACCTAAAAGCAACTTTTTAATCCCTACTCTGATGCCGCGACTGTTTGGTGCATGCGTCTTCCTATATACCACCGGTGGGACTGCAGGGGATATGTCCAAAGTAGGGATGAGGAGAAGTTGCCTGTAGCTAGAGTCACCATTCCCGATGGGTTGCCACAAGAGAGAGTCGACTGTAATTTGTTAAATTTGATGAGCGCGAGATGTCACCAAAAATCAGCGGTTACGAGGGTCTTACACTCTGTTCCCTCACCTCTAAAGGTGTGTGAACATGATCCGAGTTTCTAGTTATAAATGTATTTGAGAAATTGTTCAATTGTAATGTTTTTCCAATTTGAGCCATGAAATCATGGAGAATTTAGCGAGGCTCACAAATGTTACGGAATGCGAGTTTTGCATGATTTTACCGCTTAAATTGGAAAATATTGCAATCGAAAGCTCGGACACTTTTAAATCAGAATTTGATTACCCATCATGTTTGAGACGAATTTGCTTCTCTCCATCGGAGGAATCCAATGTGAGGTCATTGGCTGTATAGCCGGCCATGTTGCACCCTTTAATTTATAATATCATTGAATTACAATTGATTCATTGATGGCTAAGCCTATTGATTAATTATCGAAATTGAACGGACTTACAAGCATGAAACCGAGTATAACTCTGAGGGCAGCGACCATGGAGTACCCAAAGGTGGCAGCGAGTGGAGTGAGAAGTGTCACGAGGCTGGAAACCAGCATACTGTATCCAAAAACTCTCTTAGCCCCGATGACTTCGGCCAATCTGCCACCGGGCAGTTCGGTACAGATGTAACCCCAAAAAAAGCTCCCGAGGATAAAATTGACCTCGTACTCGTTCCAGGCATATTTGGTCTGTATGATTTCTTCGGAATTCTAAATTAAAAGTAATTAATTTTTGACGAATAAGTCAATTAACTGCATTTGATGCAAAAGCGAAAACATTAAAAAGCAATTAAGAACGTAAACAATGAATGATTACAAATGAAACGCACGTTTCGCAGTTGAAAGTGATCGAGTCCGGAATCGTTGGTCACGTGATTTTGATTGACTTCGGAGTAGTTGAGGTTGATTTCCTTCCTGACAGGGTCGTCGAAGGCCAGACTCGAGTTTGGGGGTCGCTGAGTGGATATTCGATTGGTATTCGCCCCGCATCTGGCAATGTGTTCCAAGCTCCCGTTGCTGGAATGTTCCGTTTCGTTATGTATCACCATAGCTACAATGGCAATAGTCAGATTCACGCGAAGCATATAATTCAGCATAAATCCAAGTATCACCATTATGTTCAGTACTTGACGACATGACAAGCGATCTGCGAACAGATTAATTTTTTTCACCTCCGTTAATTCTTTTCACCTTCATTCATTGATTAGATTCACGTGTCATATCTCGTACGGGCATTAAGTAGAAAGCTTCGTTTAAATATCTCAAGGAGAGAATCAAAACGAATTGTATGCGCATTGTTTTTGTACTGGAGAAAATTTTCGCTATGGAATCCTTTACTATTTTTTTAACGATTTTTTATCTTATAGTCATTGAAAAAAATAAAAAAAAGATGTTAAGTCAAGTGAGTTTGATTCACTTGATTTTCATTTAATTTCTTTATTGCTTTCTTATTACTTGTCCTCTTACTAATGCGCAGTAAGCGATGTAGATTAAAATTCATCCTGGCAGAATTCCACTAATTCGAGAGGGAAATTTAGATCGGTAAAACCAGAGTAAATTAAGATTCAAACTTTTTCCTCGTAATTTACTCGGTTTCTCAATTTTCGTAATGAATTTCAAGAACATATTGAAAAATCAAATTTTTCCTTTGTTTTCCTATTTGCAATAATAACTTCAATCAGGAAAATATAAACACACTATAAATTATATACCATTGAACTTATAAACAGCAAATTAGAAAACAGTGGATCGACGGAATCGTCCAGAAAACGGGAGACGAAGTTCATGAATATTTCCGGGAACTCGCTAGTTCAGTGACGCTCTCGAGAGAGAGCGCTCGCGTGGATCGTTGCCAGAGACGTGAGATACATTTTTCTTTCGCAACCGCCTCTTTCGCTCGCCAAATTCTCGCTATGCTAATTTTTTGTCAAATATAAATAGCAAGAGAGGAACAAAATAGAAAAATAAAATAAACGAAAAAATAGACGTGAGAGGTAGAAAAAAATCAAGATTCTCATTCTTGAGATTTCGAAGTACGAGAGCGTCACAGAGCCGATATTTTCTCTTGTCTGGCTTATTTTTAGTGCATATCTAACGTTCTTTGCAACATGCACGTACTACAAATACATTTACATCGAGGTACGTGGACTCTTGGAGCATCTCCGACAATTCTCGTAACCTTGCGTCTCGTTGTTTTCTAAGGCCAGCCTCGATCTGTTTGCGCGATCGGGAGAAAGATTAATCGTCGCTGTCCGATCGACAAGACGCCAGGAAATTGCTCGAATCGTTTCCCTTTATGCATCCGATGATTAAAAAAATACGATGATAATAACAACCATAATGAAGACGATGATGAAGTAATAAATAAATAAAATGGTAATTTGTTTTGGCAACGCCCTCGAAATCGGCATCGGGCATGCACTCGCGCAGTCACTACACACACTCAATTTAAAGCGATAAGCCTCCTCTCTTTAATAGCGCCCAAACAAAGCAAGTCAAAGTCATATTTTTCTCGTCTGGAACTCGCGAAATGAGGCATCCCGTCGATCAACGACGAGAATCTCGGTCATTGCATTTTGAAAGGATCGATGACGGTCTTTGTGGAGCAAAAAATGCATTTTTTTAAAAAACAAATTGCAGATCGTTAGACGCAAATTGAGAAATATTTCGATGGAAATTTTATTGTACTAAAATTAATATTATCTTCAAAACTTCCAATTTTTTAATGTTTGAAAGATAATTAGCATTTTATATTGAAAATTTTTAATTACTACATTTTACTTTAAAAAATTTTTGAAATACAATAATGTATTGCAACGTCGAAATTGTAGGAACGTAATATCTAAGTCGATTGATCGTAATTTTTTTCCAAAAAAAATTAGAATTCTCGAAAAAGAAGCGAATCTGTTTTGCATCTGTCCCTTTTGCACTCGCACGACCTAAACGTGCCTTTGGAACGAGTAAACTAAAAAGTTAGAAGTTAAAAAAAATTCCGTAAAATCGATCGTCAACGTAAATTGATATCAACTTCAAAATTACGCACAGCTCGTTAATTGATCGTTGAGACCATTTTTTTTCTCTTGAATTCGTTTCTTTTTCTGTTTACTCGCGGCCTTGCGATTTTTCGAGACATCGACCGTGAACATGCAAATTTACGTTTGAAATTAACTACCGCAGGTGATTTTTCATGCGGGATGAGAAGTGAGCGCGAAAAAAAGTGAAAAAGAGAGAGAGAGAAAGACGAACGATCAGAAATAAAGAAGGCAGAAAAACGAAAGATACATACGTAACGGTCGTAAGCGCGTGCAACCCGTTCAAGGATGAAAGGAATGCAAAACGCATTTGCGACGATTCTTTATTACGCCACGTGTGTGTTTGTGAGTGTTGTCTCTCTCTCTCTCTCTCTTCACTCTTCTTTTGACGAAAATAATAGCGGACCGGAAATCGAGCTGATTGCCCGCGAGGGTGACACGCGAAAGGAAATGACAGAGCCAATCTCATTCTCTTCTCCATTCGTTCGTACAAAATGATTTTTTCAATTCGCTCTCATTGTCAACAATCCTCTGGATTTTTTACCCTTTTCGATTGCTTTGACGTTGCCATTTAATTGAAAGGAAAATCAAATTGCGCTTTTTTAAAAATTTATTCTCACAAGCTTCTTTAAATATTTTTGTTAAATATTTATCGATGTTGTAACTGAATGTTAGTTTATCTTTTTCGAGCTTCCTTAAACGCACTCGAGAATAACATTAAAGAGGGTTTTTTTTCTTTGAGTTTTTTAACACGATTTCCCGTCTAGACTTTTTTCATTATTTTTCATAATTTAGTTATCTTTTTTTTGGCTTAGTCATCGACGCAAATTTTTCTCATTTCTAAAGCACTGATAGCACAGCTGGCAGATATTACATCTTTTTTTATCCTGTGTAAAAAATTATTTTTGGAACATTTTCCGGTACAAGCCAAATTCATCAGATATCCGATCGCTTTTATCTTGATGGATTCGTCAAATATGACGAAGGGACGGAAATAAATTTTTATCATAGTAAAATTTCGAAACAAAAGTAATAAAACGATCGTTCCTCACTTCTCTGTTCGAGAAATTCAAATAAAAGGAAAAATACAAATAAACAAGAAATAAATAAATAAAATGGAAAATAATCGCAATAAGTCCATTCTTGATTTATGCACGCGAAAAATAAAACAAATGAAGAATCTGTGAGAACGTACCAAGGAAAAAGCCTTCGCGGAAAAAACATACGATGCTTTCTTGTTTATTTTATTTATTTTTTATTATTTTTTCTTTGTTTTTAATTCTTCCGTCCAAAGTCGCATGTGAGAGGACCAAAAAAGTAGCCTGATTTTTGCTGGCGCGCAGCCTGTCAAACTTGAGTGAAAATGTGGGTCATGAACGAAGCAATAAGAGCAGCGGAGGTTTGGATTTAACATATTTATTCCGTATAAGAGCGCCACGGCGCACACTAAATATTATCCCCCATTTTTTTTTTCTTACACATTTTTATTTGTTTCTTAACGTCTCTCTTTTTCTCCTTTTCGCTCTTTAAATGAGATATTGACTATCCGATAATGTTACATTTCTCAATGCAATGATAGTGACCGTTTGGTAGCACTCTGACACCCCGCTCGTATCGCTCCTCACAATTCTCATATCCGTGGAAACTTTCCTCTCTGAGGAAATAAAATACTATTTTTTCGGCGGTTAACTGATTAACGATATCCACGTCGTTATTCCTTCCAATATTCATGCTCATCTCGTTTACAATATATCCGAAGAATATTTATTCTTAAACATAAAATTACAGTACACGAGATTGGAAGAATAATTTCTTGTGCGAAAATAATTTTTTTATCATTTTTGATTTATTCGTGTGACATGTGTCACCCAAATTTCTGTTAATTGTTAAACTCTTGCACATTATGGAATATATTTTCAAATAATATTAATTTGAAAACAAAAATTATAGTAATAAAAAATTTTAAGAATATTTTTTTCACATTATAGATAAAAAATTTATTTTTTATTTAAAGTAGAATATTCGAATCTCTTTACAATTTGTCCTTATACAGACTTTGAATGAAAAGACAAAATCGACATCGGTATTTCGTCAGTTCAAGATTCGACAATATTGTTTTGAATTTTCGCTTGATAATAATGATATAATTTCGAAATCCGACATTTGTATTACATGGGATGGTCTGTGATCTAGTTCGGAACTCTTAATTTTCGTTAAAGATGATGAAAGGTTTCGTGAATATTATTTTCTCTGGAAATTTCAAGTTTCAATTCACGTTACATGCATTTTTTTTTATAATAATTAAAAAAACTTTGATTTTTATGATATTATTTTAATTAATTCATACATCATGAAAAAATTATGCAGACAGTCGTTTATAAATATTTAAACAAATTAGTTTGAAAAAAAAAACAATGGAGAATGAAATTTACGGTACAGTTTACATCATTGATCTTTATTTCTATATAAATGAACGGAATTCTTGTACCTTCGTAAATCAGGCTAATCAAGGTTTTATTAAAATTCATTCCGTCCTTAACAATTTCTCACTTGAGTTTGACACGTTCAAGTTTTCCCACAGTGAATAAATTTTATGAAATTTATTTTATTTTATTTTAGAATAATTTTTTATTAAAATATCTTCATCCAAGAAAAAATATATAATAAATTATTATCATATTCACAATTGTATCTAAAATACAAAATTTATCTTTTCTTGTGAAAAATTACAAAACAATTACAAAAGGAATTTCAACGTTTTTCCATGATATTTTTTCATGCGACATTTTTTTGATACCTGACAATAAATCAGCAGAAAAAAATGCAAGTATTTTTTGTTATCTAAAATACAAAAGAGCAAAAATGATTTATCCTTTCCTGTGAAAAATTACAAAGAAAATATAACGAGAGGAATTTAAATGAAAGAAAAATTGCTTTTCCATGATTTTTTTTTCATGTGCGACACTTTTTTTGATACCTGACTATAAATCAAGAGGAAAAAAATGGCGAGTATTAAATTACCGTCTCGTGGGACGCGCCTCCATGAATCGGCGCGGCGCCTACCTATTATAAAAATAAAAATGAATTCCGTCCAAGGAAGAATGGTAAATTTTCTGAGTCAGACTAGACGAGATCCGTCTTTAATGTGAGCGTCCGCTTATATACATAAATCAACACAAGTGTTGAGCGTAAAATGATCTCCATTGAGACAAGTAGGTCATTGTACGCCTAACATGCGTAACGCCAAGAAACTTGGAAAAGCGAATAAAATCCATACGAATTCCATTTTTTAGATTTTTTTTCCTTGAATAGAGACGTTTTTTTTCTATCGCCGATAAGAAATTTTTTCTGCATTTTAAAGTTCTGGTGTCTGTTTTCTCACTGGGAAAAATGTTATTTTTTTGTTCACGCTCATCTTGACATCTTTGGTACGATTTTATTGAATAATTGACGTTAGCTTTGACCTTTACTATTGTAATTTCTGTAAGGGCGTTTTTAACCAATGAAACTGAACCTTTACAAAATATATTAACAGGATAAATTCTCTGCTACTTCCGTGCCCCATCTTCTCGAATTAGATCGCGCTCTCGTGTCCCAGAGCAGCGAACACGAAAGTCGGCGAAAATTGCTGACGTTTCTATTTATTCTACGCACGCTCTGTCGTAATTATATACTCGCGACTCCATTCGATTTCCGCTTTCGAAGGAGAAAAAAATTAAGTTTTCACGATGTTGCCATTATTTTTCGCGAACTTTCGAATTTTTCAGTGGGCTCAAATTTTCATAATTCGGTGCATTTTGTGGGGTCGGTAAGCCGTATCGAATTTCTACTAATAGGATTTCATAGAATTTTCAGTATTATTGATCTTATTGATATGAAATTTTTTTCAATTGCTGTGATTGATTTTTTTTATCGAAAATCAATCATGCATGATTTTCGTAATTTTTGCACAGTTTTGTGATCCATAGACCGTATCGAATTACTAGTTATTGGATTTTACAGAATTTTCAATATTATTGATTTTTTTGGTAATTTAAATTTAATCGAATTGCCACCGTTGATTTTTTTTTCTTCAGAAATGAACATTCATAACTTTGAACAATTTTTGTGATCCATTAATTATGTCAAATTTTTAGTAATCAAATTTTATCGAATTTTCAATATTATCGTTTTTTTGATTTTTAAAATTTTCTCTGACTGAAAGTTGATTTTTTCCCCTCGAAGATCGATCAAACTTACCTCCCAAAAAATTGAACGACGCCATGACAAATTCGGAATCGAGTACTCGAAACTGGCACAGTTAAAAAAAGTCAAGAAAAAAAGATTTTCAAAAAATTCACCAAAAGAGCTCGACCAGCGACGCTCCAAAAAAAAATTCAAAAATCGATGTACAAAACTCCAAAAAAAAAAAGATATTAAAAAAGATGAACTGGGGAACAAACGAAGATTAACAAAAATTGCACAAAAAATTTGCTCGCTCCTCGAAGTTGACTTTGACACTGCTCGAAATATATTTCCGCACTTTTTATTTTATTTTTTCACTTTGAAATTTCGTTGAGGAATCTCGGAGGGAGAAAGCGCGTCATAAAACAGGAGACTACATCTGACGTATATATATTTTTTTATTTTTATGTTTACTCGGTGAGTGAGAGATCGGAAGAGCGAGGATGAGGGGCTCGTCCGTCGCACACAAGCACCGGAAAAACTCTTGTGACAGAAGCACGTGCCAAGAAGTTTTGCGCAAGCTTCGTAAACGCGCGGAGAGCGACGCGGACCGATTCGCTGGCGCTCGGTGCGCCGGTAGTCTTCCAACTGAGTCTCTCGCGAGCCAGACGACCGAGCTCAGCCCTAGGATTTTACGTCACACGCGTACACTAATACGCATTCTAGAAACTTTTGTTTCGCGACGAGCCCCCAAGCAGCAGATCTCCTTATACGTACGAAATCTTGAAATTCATTTTTAAAAATTTTTAAAAATTAGCAACCTAATTTTGATTTATCGTTAATTATAACAAATTTCTATGAATATTAAATATCTTTAGAACGATTTTAGAAAATTATTCAAAAATCATCTAATTTAGATTTTTTTTGTGAATTATTTATAAATTTTTATTTGGATTTTTAAATTTGTTGGTTAAATGATTCCCAATGTACGAGTGTCAAAAAGTTTTATTTTATTCGTATTTTTTGTTTTACGAGCCAATTTCTCAAATTGGGATCTGTCAAATGGCAATATGACATCTGGTGGCGAAAAAAAACACTATATTTAATGTAAATTTTATACGTATGATACAGTTTCTCCAATCAGAGTTTGCAATTCTACTACTACTAAAGCTACGATGATCTTATGGCCGCCATGTTTTTTATGCTCCGCCCATATGACAGATCCCAATAGAGTCTTGAAAATTGTGAAAAAATTTCGAGAATCTAATTTAAATTTATTTTCTCAATCAAGTATAAAAATGTACATTTTTAAAATTTGTTGGAAAAAGTTTTGTCTCGTTTTTATTTTTTGAGTCAATTCCCCACAAAAGTCAAGTGATTCGAAAATGGTTTTTAATTATTTAATTTTGCCCATATACAATAATGTAACCATGATCTATTCCAATAACAGTAATAAATGACTCATCGTCGAAGAAAAAATTGCAACGACAAAATGCTCGACTTGTCGAAAGCGCCTTCAATCCCGCATTTTTATTCCTTTATTCAAACTGGAAATATCTACTGATAGGAGATTGTAAAATGTTAGTGCGATTTTCTCACGTATATTCCGAGAAATCTAAATACGTGAAAATATGCAAAAGCCGTTCTCTTTATAGAGAACGCCGCAAATTTATCGTAACGTGTGTTATCACTTTTCATCGTAAATTCAAAATTCTGTTAATAAAATGCATTTAAAAAAAAGTCATGAGCATATTATTCAAAAAATGTTATCTGAACAAAAAAAGAGACACAATAAAAAAGTGGACATAGAACGGTCGAATTATTTATTAATGACAAATTTTTATTTACATATTCATACTTAAAAAAAACAATCGATAAGAATGTATAAATTTCTCTTCATGTATACACGTGCATTTCTCTTTCTCTCCATAATCGTGAAAACTTCACGTGAGCATTGTCTTCACCGCGAATAATCTCCGTAATCACGGGAGCAATCAAGAATTATTTCGTATACGTATAAACATAAATATATCTCCATATATGTATATATAACGATATATGTTTATGAATTCGCATAATACAGGATGATCCAGAGATAAAGAGTCAACGATACGAACAGTTTAGAAGAAAAATTGAGGGTTATGAACGTTTGGCCAATCAGAAAGCTGCGCGCCAAAAATTGGCCGGTCACGTGACTCATGCGCTCCTGATTGGATCACGATGAATCGTTCGATAACTCGACTCTGGTGCGTCGTATCGAAAAGTGCCTCGGGACTTTTCGTCTCGAAATATTGCAGAGCGTATAATTTTCTCAATTTTAACATTGATTTCTGGGACACCCTGTATATGTCAACGCTCAGAATCACTTATTCGGCGATGAGTGTTGTATCTCGCAATGATAGTACGATATCAAATTTACAGTGTGCGATTCAAAGAGCTTTTTGAATCATAAGTACAAATGCAATGCATGGCAAAAATCGATTGGTCACGCGATTCGCGCGTTTCCGATCTGAACGCCATGGATCGTGCCATAACTCCATACCAGCACGCCGTATCGAAAAGTGCCTCGGGACTTTTTGTCTTGAAACACTGTAAGGAATACAATTTTCTGGATTTCGGTATCTAATTTTTGGACACCCTGTATATGACGCTGCAACACGAAGAATCGCATTTCTTCCACGCAATCAGTGTCATATCTCTCAAGATTAGTACATGATCGAATTTATAGAGTGTGAATAGGCAAAAAGAATTGGTCATGTGACTTGCCCTTTTCTGATTGGTTCACCACTAATCGGTCCATAAATCAACACAGACATTCTGGGACACCCTGTATACGATACTGCAACGCGCAGAATCATTTCTTCCATGCAATCAGCGTTTTACCTCTAAGGATAATACGGAAATCGATTTACAGAGTGCGATTCCGTGTTGCATGGCGAAAATCGGTCACGTGACTCGGGCGCTCCTGATTGGCTCAACACCAATTGGCCCACAACTCGACACCGGTACGTCGTATCGAAAAGTGCCTCGGGACTTTTCGTCTCGAAATGGTACGGAGATTACGATTTTCTTATTCGCGACATTGAATTCTGGGACACCCTGTATATGCCTTTGCAACGCAGGGAATCATTTCTTCCGTGTAATCACAGTGTTATACCTCGCGAGGATAGTACACAATCAAATTTACAGAGTGTATGATTTACATAGCTCGTAAAAAGTACTCGAAGCTCTCGCTTATCCCTCTCCGGCCAAGGACGATATCTGCACTCGGAGCTAAAAGAAAATAAGAAAAAAAAGAAAGAAAACTGAGAAACGAGAGGGCATAATCTCCGAGCGCAGCTACAAACGAAAATATTTTTTTCGAATACATCCGGCTAAGAAAATTGCCCCTCGAAATTCAATGATCTCTCGTACAATTTTCTACCTCGGACTCGAGAAAATTTCACGTCGCGAGAAATAATCGAGTATGGGAATCAGGTTCTTTTTCTCTTCCTTTTTTTTTTACAAAAATTACGAGTACTAGAGTTTTCTTTAAGAATAATTTACGTAATTGTAGAATTTTTGAAAATTATTTCGCGCGAGTAATGAACGCGCTACCGGTACAAATTCTCATTTGTTACCCTTTCACCTGATCAGGCAGGATTTTTTTTTCGTTTTTTTATTAACGTGTTTTTTCCCCGGACTGGGAGAAAGTCGTCAATCGATGATGTTTAATTTGCTGTTAGTTTTTCGCAACTGGGCTCGCCATGGAATTATCGGGGCGTCATCGTCGTCGTCGTTTCGTTGATGATCGTTGCCCTCGTCTCTCGCGAGTACCGGAGACGATTTTTTCTCCTCGTTGTCCCTCTCGTACGTCTCGATCGGCTTTAGCCTCGAGCCACCTGCCGGCGATGCGTCTCTCTTTACGATCGGCGAAATTTCGATTTTAACTGCCGTCGGGACGATAAGTACAGGCGGTGTTGGCGACACGGTATTCACTCTGATTACGAAAAAGAAAAAAAAATTGGAATTACTATGAATTTAATTATTTCCGATCATAAAAAAATTTTGTAAACTATTTTTACTATTATTTTTGCACTATTTTTCGAAAAACTTTGGATTAAATACACATTTTTTTGATTGACACCAGCTGTCAAATGTTAAAATTAACAGAACCAAATTTTTTTTATTAATTATGAATTCGATAGTTACCGTCACAAACTCTTTTTAACCTTTTTTTATTAATATTTTTAAAATATCCTTTCATTGTTTATTCAATATTCTTCAATTCACTTTGGAAACCGAAAATCTAAAGGAAAACGAAATTGTTCTTGAATAACTATGAATTTGACATTTTGGACTCGTTATAAACACATTTTGACTATTTGTACTATTTTCATAAAATGTTCTAATTATTTATTCAATATTTTCTGACTCACTTCTTTTCGTCGCCGTCCTTTTTCGCCAGTAATTGTCTCTTCCACGGTGGTATAGCTTTCTGTCGTTTTTCTTCGTTTTCCCGAGCGATTTGCTCCTCCAACTCCTTCTTGGCACGTTCGGCAGCTTTGCGAGCAAGCATTTGTCTTTTCCATATTGGTATCACGTTTCCTGAACTATCCTTCTCGGGAATCTTGTAATAATTAAGAAAAAAAAATTCATAATCGCAATTGGCAACGAAAAAAATAAAAATGGTAATTAGGACACGTTGCTCACCTGGTCCACGAAATTTGAAACATTGAAGGTCTTGGTTATCTCGGTTATCATATTCTGTTCCTGAGTTTTTTCAGACTTGGCTCTCTCGACTTTGAGCTTTTTTATACCCGGTATATCCTTTGTTTTCTTGAGTTCAGCGATCAGATCGGTTTTTTGCACGAAAAAGGGCTCGGAGACTGAAACAAAACAATAACAATTAAAAAATGTAATCACTCACCAAAATAAAATTTTTTTGTTAATTTCGTATTAATATTCTTTTTCACATAGTTTTAATCACATTTTAATCACTCAATCACTTGACGTATTTTCTTTTTTTTTTCACTTAAAACTTATGTTTGTACCATTTGTCATCGAAACGCTTCGCGGCGGAGCGGAAAAAGTTTTGGTCGCGTGCATCTTGACGTTGGTCCTCCTGAGCTGAACGCTCGTGAGATCCTGAATGCTAATAGTGGCGAGAGGTTGCGGAGTTTTCGGCACTTCCGGTTCCTGAGGGGTCGTGGGACCGGAAGCTCCGTCCCGGCTGGTCGAAGCGGGCGGCAGCGGCGGCGGAGGTGGACCTGGTGCCGATGCCTTTCCCGACTCCCGCTTCCTCTTTTCTTCCTCCTCTGCCTTCTCCTCCTCCTCTTCCTCTCGTTCCTCCTCTTCAGTACACTCAACTCCCGGTCTGCTTTGTATGTCCAAATTGTCGACGGATCTGACGTAAGAATAATATTTTTTATAATAATTCATGAAGTTTCAAAACTAGTAACAGTAAAGAAAATAATACGTCAAAACTAAATAAAACAGACAATTAAATATGAAATATCGCTCTTGTGATCATTTATCGTTTCAAGCTACTCATATTGAGATAATTATCCGATTTTTTTAACTGTACCGAACATAATTAGAACATCTCGTAATTACTGCAACTATGTCATAGTTTTTGGACTCAAAAGTATTCTTAAATCTACTATGTTATGATATAATACTAAACTATACATATACTGTAACATAGTTAATCAAAAGTATTTGCATATAGAGGAGAAATTGTGAGATAGTTTCAACTATGCTGTATCGAATCAAAATATTCCATAATTATTATGTGCAAGGATATCTTAGTGCTTTGGAGTCATTTAAATCTACTATAGTAAAATTCCACTATAATGTAATATCGATTACTATGACATTAAAATAAACTATTGAAAGAGTTGCAATTATTATATTCACTATGGTCGTCTTGTATCATTTCAATGGGGCCAAAACATGAGTGCAACAAAACTGTATTCCATTACGACTATGGTATAATTCTATCATAGTTGAATTGTTATGTAAACTATGATCGTCAATAGTTGATTCTTTTGAATACCACGAAATAATGAGTGCAAGAAAACTATATTTGATTAATACTGCAACTATGTCATAATCCTTCAGGCTCGAAGTCAATTATATAACAGATAATATTACAACATCACATTAAAATTCATTGATTCATTATATTCGAAATGATGGCATAAATATTTCGATGGCATGAAATGATGAGTGCAACGAAACTACATTTCATTATAACACTGCAACTATATCACAATTCATCCGACTCAAAATCAACTATACAATAGTTAATATTAAAATATCACATTAAAATTCATTATTTCATTATATTGATTATATTTTTCTTCTGATAGGAGTAAAATAATGAGAGCAACGAACCTCGCCTTGGAGAGACTGTTCTTCAAGGAACTCTTGCAGATGCTCTTGAGATACTCTGACGGTTTGAGCAGCGTGTTGGAGTCCGCGGTATTGGCGAATTTTGGTGGAATAAAGGGCAACACCATGTGCTTGCTGAGAAGATGCGAGAGCTGCTGGCTCTGCTTGGCGTCATCTGAATCCGAGGAGGCACTGCCCGGTTGGACTTCCGCCTGCTCCGCGACCACCTCGGACTTGTTGGCCGCTGTTCCGCGACAGAGAAAAAGTGGATAACCGGTGGTGTGCAAGGCGATAATATAAACGCTCGCAGAGAGCGAGAGAAACGCGTTGGTAGGAAGTCGCGGAAGGAGAATCGCGATTTTCGCAATTTATTCAAAATGTCGGCGTTCCGGCGAACGAGGGGAAAGAAGGAGAGAAAAAAATAAATGAGTAGAAAAAAATAAATAATAATACGGAGATGCGAGCTCGTTTTAAATACTCGAGTATATTCCGTAGGATTCGCGAGTACGGGTAAACGCGGATAATAAATGCGCGAGCGCCTCCGCGAGCAAGTGAAATCTAGGTAAGTGTATTATATGCCCGCTGCGCTCCATGGTCTAGTAACAGCCGCATCCATAATTCCCTAACGGGCCAATTAAAAATACGCCGTGCACTTTTAAATACGCGTATTAAAAAAATTGCCCAAGGCACCCTGAATATACGCCGTAAGTCCTCGAATTAGCACCGCGGTCAATTAGGAACTCGGTTAAACGCCGCCCGGTGAAGACGCGTGACGCATCCTGGATTTATCGAAAACATCCAATATTCTCAATTCTCGCGTGCCGAAAAATAAATGTTTTAATCATTTTGTCTTGATGGATTGTTGTGAATTGTAATTTTTAAAAATATAATTAGCTGAAACTGTCTAATGTGTGCTAATTGTCATGGTTGATCGATAAATTATTATTAAACGGCAGATTGTAAATTAAAATCTCAATTCTCTTCTGCCAAAGAATAAACATTCGAATCGTATTTGCAAAAATTATTATCGCTTCAGTGATTTTTGCTTCATTTTCAAGAGTAAAATTATCTTTCAACCGTACAATTATTTTTTTCAACCAAAGCGAATAACTCTTTTATAAATTAGCTCAAACTATACGATGTTCGTCGTCACGGTCCATTGATAAATTGTTAAATGATCATAAATAAAAATTGATGGAAGAGCGTCGGTGAAATGAAGAAAACATAAATTTAATTTTTTTTCC
This sequence comes from Cremastinae sp. B BG-2022a, assembly GCA_030522605.1. Taxonomy (NCBI): domain Eukaryota; kingdom Metazoa; phylum Arthropoda; class Insecta; order Hymenoptera; family Ichneumonidae; species Cremastinae sp. B BG-2022a. Next base: position 4,610 of record JAPYYX010001291.1, on the reverse strand, counting down.
ACTAAAATGAATGATTCTCCGATGAATTATTAAATGATAGCTCGTAAGTAAAATATCATCGGGAGAAATGAAAAAAGATAGATAAAAAAATAAAATTAACTCACCAGATGAAGCGCTGCTCGTCTCGCTTTTCGCATCCTTCTCCTTTCTCTCCTCTTTGCCAATCGCGTCTCCATTTTTCAATCCGGAGAAAACGTCTTCGATCGCATCAGGTGGCGGTGGAGGGGGCGGAGGTGGCGGAGGCTTAACGATACTGAAAAAAATTTAATCGATTATCGATTTTTAAAATCTATGAAATATTCATTTTCTCATCTTTAAACGACGACACTCGTCGTCGTGTAAAATATGTAGATCGACCAAGTTGAGTTTTCTCGAAAAAAAAGAAAATTCGTTACATCGTCGCGAAAAAGTGAGGTCAGGACGATCGATTATTCGAATTTTAAAAAATCGATCGATTATCGATTTTTTTAAAATCTATGCAGAATTTATTTTCTCATCTATAAACATAAGTAGATCGAGTTTTCTCGAAAAAAGACTGCAGAAAAAAATGCGTCACATCGTCGCGAGAAAGTAAGGTCAGGACGATCGATTATTCGAATTGAAAAAATCGATCGATTACCGATTTTTTAAAAATCTATGCAGGATTTATTTTCTCATCTGTAGGCGACGACACTAATTTATCGAGAAAAATAAGTAGATCGAGTTTTCTCGAAAAAAGAATGCAGAAAAAAATGCGTCACATCGTCGCGAGAAAGTGAGGTCAGGACGATCGATTAAAAAGTCAAAGAGTAAAGTAAAAATATTAATCGATTATTTAAATCGATCTCCTAAGTGGATTCTGGATTTTTATACACACGGAGAGATCGTGCATATCATTGTACCGATTTATTAGATCATGTGTTTAGCTTTCATCACGTGTTTATTTATTTTTGCATACCTTATTGCACCCGTGATCGGAAATTTGTTCTCGATCTGCACACTCGTGACGATCGGCCCGTTCTTTTTTTCGAGTCCGTTCTGCGGGAATATCTCCTTGCTCTTGGCGACTCGCTCGTTGCTGCTGTTCCTCGACAGCGAGGGCGTCGACGTCGTCGATGAGAAACAGTGGAGCTCGCTACTCATGTTCGAAGACTCGCTCCCGCTGCTGGATCGGCTGAAACGCCGGCCAACCGTTCGCGATCGACTTTAGACAAATTAAAAAAAAAGATAAAATTTTTTGATCAATAATTTGAAAAACAAGATTTTCATTTTTTTCTGCAATTATTCATTTTTCAATTATATTTGTATGCACTGATTGTAAGAAATGTTTGGAATATTTTATTAAATTGAATTTATTGTCACTATTTTTTGGTGATTTTGACTCAAAAATAATTTGAATTGAGTCTAAAATAGTGCTTTGTTTAAAACTTAGGTTAAATCCAAAATGATGCTTTTGACTGAATTCTAATTATTTCAATATTTACAAATCCAGAGCCATTTCTAAATATTTTATCGTTTCTAAAAAAATGACTTTAGTCACATTATTAAATTTCATTAAAAAATCAAAAATTTCACATTAAATCCAAAATAATCCTTTTGAGTCAATTTTAATTTTTTCAGTATCCACAAATGCAATGCGATATTTGATCATTCCAAAAATATTCCTTTGATATTCTACATTATCAAATTCATTCAAAAACTCGAACTGAATCTAAAATGATGCTTGTGACTCAATTTTAATTATCTCGATATTTAAAAATTAAAGACGATTATATTTAATCATTTTTAAAAAATATGTCTCTGGCATTCCCAATTATCAAATTTCGTTGAATCAGTGTACAGGTGAATAATCAATTTATTATTTTTCAACATTTTACTTAATGTTTATGAATATTCTTACTCGCTCTCCGAGATATCATCGTTGATCTTTTTGTGGGTGGACGAATCAACGCTCTCGTTTTCTTCGGGCCTTATGCAAATTTGTTCGTAAGCGTGCTCAGTACCGCTGTCTTTTATCGAATCCGATCTTATCGAGGTTCCATTCCCGACTGGCTTGTAGCTACCGTTATTTATATGCACGTCCACTTTCACTGAAAAACAAAACGAATCATCTTCTCTTCTCTATCCATTTTTTTTTCTTCTTTTTTTTGTTCATTGTGAGCGGACATTTTTTTCATCATCTGTCGAGCGTGACGCCCGCCTGAAAACTTCCGGGGGAAGGGAGCTTTGTAATTCGGTTTCTCGTCTTCTCTCCTAAGCTGTTGCGTCTCGTAATTTACGAGACTGTGAAAATGTCACTGCAATTGCGCGAAGAACCGAGATTTTTATTCCTAATTTTTTCTCACTAGAAATATTTATTTTTTTCCTGAATTTTTATTTTTCGTCTTTTTCCCCTAATTTTTCCGTTTTCACTGAAAATCTACGCTAGGCATTTTTTATTTAGTTTAAAATTTTTTATTTAGTTTTTTTTCGCGCTGAAAATATTTTCTTCTCAAATTTTTAATTCTCTCTGTTTTTCTCGGTAATTGTATAATTTTGGTACTTTTTCCTAATTCCTCCATTGTCATTAAGAATCCATTATAACGTAAGGCACGTGTGAAACTTTAGGAAGAACCGGATGCGAGTGGAAACGGATATGTGTCTGCGTTTACGTACATAACAAAAAATTATGATCCACGTTTTCATTTTTTTCACGGTTCAAATCTGAAAGTATTGCCAGGCTTGTTTTTAAATTCCGGGTAAAGTTATAATTAATAAAATCTCATTATATCATTGAAAGTGACATGAAAGAAAGAAATTATGAAAAATGAAAAAAAAAAAAATGTATATGGACGCGGATTATTCGCTTATCGTGACATTTTTGAGAAACGAGATCGGAGCACGCGATAAGTTATCAAAACGATGACTTTCCGATCATAATCCGGAGATGAAATGATGAAATAATAAAAACAAATAGCACCGTCATTTTTTTTTCATGGAACTGCAGACGTGCACTTTTTATTTTTTATTTTTTTAAAATTATTTTTAATAATTTCATAACGATTTTTAAATTTATTAATTATAAAGTTCCATTTATTTGTTGATTTTTATTTATTTTTTAAATAAGAAATTTATAATTTTACTTCACGTTTACGAGCAGAAAAAATGTTAGGAGGTGACGGAAGATGAGTTTTTATTTTATTATTTTAAAAGTGCTCCATAACGGTTTTACAGAAGATCGCTCATGAGCCAGGATAACCCGGTTTTCCCTCGATTCACGCGTTTATCGTCGCTCTTTACGCGAGTTTGCTTCGAGCGCCCGCAATTTCATACTTTTTCCGCATTATTCATCTCGCGAGCGTACCGAGACGTTGCGAACTCATCGATGTGACGATCTTTCACACTGAATTTATCAAAACCAAATTATTTAAAAAATTAAATAATAAAAATTATGAGAAATGTTATTTCGATTTTTATTTTTATAGTTTTTTTTAAATTCCTTGTTATTTTTTCTCTTTACCTTAAATAAATTACTATCGAAATTTTTTAATTTTTGTTTGCGTATTTTGTAGTTTGCGCAAACATACCAAGACGTTGCTAACTCATCGATGTGATGATTTTTCACACTAAATTTATCAATACCAAATTAATTAAAAAATTAAGTAAGAAAAATTATGAGAAATGTTATTTCGATTTTTATTTTTATACATTTTTTTAAATTCCTTGTTATTTTTTCTCTGTAACTAAAAAAAAAATTTATTATCGAAATTTTTAATTTTTGTTTACATATTTTGTAGTTTACGCGAACATACCAAGACGTTGCGAACTCATCGATGTGACGATCTTTAACACTGATTTTACGTAAACTAAATTAAGAAATTGACTAAAAATAATCGATCATTACAAAAAAATATTGATTCAATTTTTATTATTTATCATTAACTTTGTTGATATTGATTATTGTTTATGATTTTTCGGTTTATCGACTGGTTCATCTGTAACTTGCTTACAAAATATTCACGTGTACTTTTCTTTCATTCTAACTTTTTCGTCATATGTATTTTGTGTTTTGGCGAGTTTGTTTTATTTTCCCCGGAAAAAAATCGGCTCTAACGAAATCGAGCGATGATAACCGACGATTCGAGACGCCGGAAAGGAACTGACGAGAAATGAGGTCGTTACGGGTTGGAGCACCGATGTGCCAACGACGAATGAGTCGTTAATAAAAAAGGAAGAAAAAAATAAAATCCGACAATCTCAACGATTAGATACAACGGATGGATAAACTCGAGGGTTCGCTCGAATACAAATGCAATAAAAGTCGCGGCTCAGCACGTCATAATTTTTCGAGGAAAGATCGGTGATGTCAATAGGCTCCTTTATAATTTTTGTAAACACGTGCTGTATTTGTGCAATTTTCTGTAAAGAACACTTGGCCTAAATTTTTAAATCTTTGTGTATTGTTAGCCGCGAGTTGTTTTGATGACAAGATAAACAAAATGTAAAGCGTTTATTTCATTAATTTTACAAGCATTAAAAAATATATTTAATTTAGTAGTTAGTTAGTTAGTTCGGTTGGTTTCCTTTCGTACAGCTTCTAGCTTTAATCACGATATTCCCTTCCATTTAGAACCGTCTATTGCCATGGTTCA
>JAPYYX010001290.1:0-27758 GCA_030522605.1 Cremastinae sp. B BG-2022a | reverse complement strand
CAGAGCCCTTTGGCAAACGCGGACTCCCGCTGTGGTCGACGGTGTGACCTACTCGCGCGCCGCTCTCAGCTGCTTCAATCCCGCGCCCCTTCGTCCTCCCCCCCCCCCCCCCCCCCCCCCCCCCCCCCCCCCCCCCCCCCCCCCCCCCCCCCCCCCCTCCCCCCCCCCCCCCCCCACTCCACCGCCGCGGTCTTCCAAACTTGTCTCGCTTCGATGCTTTTGCTATTCTTACGACCTAATATAACCTCTGTTTTGACCCCGAGTTATCCTCGCGCTCTCCCTTCGTTTCTTTCTCACTTCTTCTTCGATGCACCAAAACTCGCGTCGATAAATCTTGCATTTCCCCGAAACGAACGCCGCAGCTTTTTATCGGAAGGGAGCGGAGTGTGCGTAATGAAAAATGCACGATCGCATTCTTGAATTTCGTGGAAAAACATTGGCGAAAAAAAAACCACCGCGAGAAGAATACAATCGTGCCATCTGGCTCTGAGGAATTGCGACGCTTACGTAACGTTTATCGCGCTCATCTCGAGTGACGATAGATGGCGCTGCAAGTATTTGTACCGCGGTAATAAAATATTTTACACGAAAAAAATCGTTAATTTTGCTGTAAAATTATTCTTGGTTTTATTAGGGAATAAATGAGACTTGCAAGCTCATAATGCATGTATATGCTACGCCAGATTTAGATTTTCCACTTGGAGTTGCAAGCACTTGGAAAAAAATGCCTACTCAACGATTCGTTTCGATTGAATGGCAGTTTAGAGGTAGAAAGGAATACTATTGTTATACATTTGAATGGTTTTGTTTTATCGGGTGTACCGTCGAGATGAGTACAAAGAAGATTATGAGAATAAAAAAGACAAAAGCTAGACAGAGTATAAAAAGGACAACAAAAAGATGAGAAAATTAAATTCCGCATTTTTGGAGCCAAAAAGTATAAAAATTTTTAATCAACGCTAAAACTGATGTAAAATATCTTATTTACGTTCCAAATATTTTTACTCGGTTGGATTAATTTTTATTTCTTCCGAGATTATAAAACGAGCGAGTATACTTCACTCGACTCCAACTTCTAATCGCCTAGAGATGACGTTTCAGTATTTACCATTTATTAACACTAATTACTATAATAAGAATTGCAACTGCCGCGTCTATTTACGAAACGTAAGTGGTTGCAAGTTTTACGCTCATTGTCCGAAAAAAAAAAACGTTTGTGAAAATATTTAGTTAGAACTTTTTTGCACGGTGGATTCTCCGTAATAACGGCGTATAGCGTTGTGCGCGCTGCTTTAATATTGCCTCATATTATGTGGCCACTTGCCCAACGTGACTCTAGCCGTATCTTTTGGTCTCTTTCTTCCTCGATCCTTTCGCGGCAGCCTGCGTCGAGTTTCCTAGCCTTTTCACCTGCATGGTACCCTTCACTACCACAGCGAGAAACGACGGAGAGCCGCAGCCGCTCGGAAGTACCGTCCGTGTGTGTACACATAAAAAACGATGGGAGCATGCACACAGGTAGAATAAAGAACGACGCGACGCTATCGGCCGCCGCTCGCGCACTCGCACGCCCTCACCTCCCACCTCGCTCCAGCCTGATTCGCTAATATCCCCTCTCCCGGTGACGCGAGAACGGTGGTGGAGGATATGCCCGTTGGTAGAACGCGGGAGGGTTAGCCTAGCCACCCGTCAGTCAATCGGCAACCTGCGTACTAGCCGTTTCGCAGTGTTTACGTAACATATCATTATTATTCCCTTACTTGTCAGTATTTAATTTATCATTTGAGTTTTCACGTTTTTTCAAAAAAAAAGCAAGAAGAGATCGTGTGATGAAAAGTTTAGAGTTATATATTTAAAGGAAAATTCTACCGCGTACAAAGAAATAAAAAAAAACAAAAAGTGCAACAATACATATCAACGACTCGAAAGTATAAGGAACTGATGTTTGAATTCGTGGAGATTTACCGATAACGGGGCAACGCTTAAATGAGTGGACGGATTGATTGATCATCGAAGAGAGGTGGAGTCGCGAGTGGCCAGATTTTTTTTCGTTTTTTCGTTGGAACAAATGACCGGGACGATATTAAACAGGTGAAAGGGTGAGCGCGAGAGAGAGAGGGACGACCCGGGCGTTCAAATTGTAAAAAAAAACGAAGAATAATAATTCTCTGAGGAGTCGTCGTGACGTACAGTGTTCATTTTTGATAGGCAAGAAAAATAATTACTTGAAGGAATATGCGCGTATATTTTCTCGAGCGGTTACAGTGATCTATAGAATAATTAAAAAATAAAGAAGAAGTCACTTTCTCGTGGGTCCAAAGAGAATTTAAGAGTCAGGTGTCGACGAAGAAGAAAAAAAACGTCCGTACCCAAATGCAAGTGGTAGATTCGAGACGGCTGTGTTATTTTCATTCTCAACCACAAAGCCAGAGGGGAAATAATTTCCGCAACTCATAGTCCCATGTCTGACAGGTAACAAGCTTTAAAAGCCTGAAGCTCGCGCGATTGCGATCTCATCAGAAAAAAACTACCGAGGATTGAAGAAAAAAGAAGAAAAAAAAATTTGTACTTCATTATTGTAAAAAAACACGAAAAACAGAAATTCGTCCAAGAAGGAAACAAGATAAACAAAACACCAAGGATTTACGTCAATTTTTCAACACCTGTTAAAACAGAGAAAAAGCTCGCTTCGTATCCAGTGAAAATTTATCATCTTTTCAACAAACATCGTCCTCGGGCTGTGCTCGCGACTGGAACGAGTGTTTCCTCGGTGCTCGGCATTGTCGTATACCGGAAGCTCGGGAGAGAATTTTACGTGCCGAAAAGAAATCCAATAAAAGTGAGCGAAGTCTTTGACTAGAGTGAAATCTTGATTTTTCTCAACAGAGCGAAGATTGGAGCTCTGGACGAATCAAGCTCGGATATTCTCGAAAGAAAATCTGAAAGATTCGCGAGAGGGTCGTGTGTTGACTCCGGATAAGGAAAAGCGGTGAACGTCGAGACAAACGAGCTCCGTCTTCGCCTTATTTCCGCGAGACGGGAAAGAATATCACGAGGAGAATAAAAGGAGGAAAAGAGAGCTCGTACGATATTCGGTCGCTTAGGACGTCGGGGCGCGCGCTTGTGTAGCTTTTTACACGGGTCGTGCTCGTTATATCGATTACTTTCGAAAATAGAAGGCGGCAAGCGTGCGCGGCCGGAAACACCTGCTCTCCCGCGGTGTGCAGTGTCGATCTATCTCCTTCTCTCTCTCGCCCGTTCTCTCTCGTAGCGTACGGTCTGACGCGGGCGCGGAACGGCCAGCCTTTCCCGGCAGTTGTTCGACACCGCTCTCTCTCTCTCTCTCCCGCTCACTCCGTCTCTCTCTCTCTCTCTCCCAACTGATCGGGAACGCACCGCGCGTGCGCGTCGTGTACTCGCGCGTCTCCGTATCGCCCGCGTGTGTGTCGGAGCGTTGAGACGACTACGGCGACGACAGGTGCTCCGTATTTTCTGCAAAGCGCGCCTAATGAGCGCTGAGCACTCGTAACGACCAAAGAAAGAAAAAAAAAGGAACAAGGCGTCACGAAGGAAAAAAAAATAACCCAGGAAAAAAAGCGAGCAAGGACGAAAATCGTGGAAACGTTTTTGCCGTAAATTTTCGCTGTAAAAAATTGAAAAGGGGGAAATAGAGCGAGATAGAGAGCTCGCTGGAAGGTGGAAGGGATTGGTTTGTTTAGCGAAATTTGCGGGAGCACAACGGCAAACTCAGATACAAGGAAGAGATACGGCTCGTGGAATAACGGAGAATTATCAGCGTTCGAAGAGGCTCAGAGCCGAGAAGGAAAGCTCGCCGAGGAGCTGGGGGGTGATCGAGCTATTACGGTGGGGGGGCTCAAAAAATTCCAAGCTGACAAAGTCGTGGAGGCGCCCGTCGTCTTCGCCGGTACAACCATAACGCCGCCCGCCCTAAAACGCCCGAGACGGGAAACGGTGGACTCTTCCCCGCCACCCTCTCGTATCGCAACATCGACAGGGGTCGTGACAACGTCCTCTGCCTCCTCCTTTTCCTCCTCGTCGTTGTCGTCGTCGTCCGGCAATCCCGGTACGTCCTCCGACCTCGTCTGCATACACGGCAGCATGGACGCACCACTTTCTCAGAGCATGGACTCCGTAAACACTGTCGCAACCTGCGAGGACGAGGTAACTTTGCTGTTTATTATTATTTTTTTTATGTTCCTTCATCCAAAAATCGTATTTTATCAATTTAACTAATGTAACTTTGCTATTTATTTTTTTACCTTTTTCTTTACTTAGAATTGATACTACGATCATTTAAAAAATTCAATTTTCAAATTTCAAAAATTCAATTTTCAAATTTCAAAAATTCAAAACATTTATTTTGAAGATAGTTCTCGTGAAAATTTACTTCCAAATGAGTACCTCAAAAGAAATCCTATTATTTAACTCACGTGACTTCGTGCTTTGTTCTCTTGCCTTTTCCTTCATCCACAAATCGGATTACCATTCTTTCAAATCTTTTAACATCGATTTCCAAAGTAATGCTAATATTTTTTTTACTGTAAACGAGTACTTTAAAAGAAATACTATCATTTTAACTCACGTGATTCCATAATTTTTTTTCTATCCTCTTCATTTATGTAGAAATTGTATCTCTCAATCCTTTCAAATCATTATAAACTGATTTTAATGGTTCTCGCGAAAATTAAATTTACTCGCGAAGTCAATTTTGTATGCTGTATTGAGAATCATTATATTCAAGAGTAAGTGAAGTTTCAAGAAATTTGTAAGTTTCGAATGCAGAATGTTTGAATTGAAACTTAGCAGTTCACACACATGTTTAATGGGGGAGCGAGTGCCAATTACGTTCTTTTTGATTAAATCTTTTCAACAGCTTTGACAATTTTGCTGAAAAAAAACTAAAATGTAAATCTACAAAATATTAAATTTTATTATTCTCGTTTACGATAAGTTTTTTTACTATTTTTTTATGAATATAAAGTTTCTTTTTACAATTTGTACACACTAACTTTGAGAAACAAACGATACAACGACTATAAGATCGTAAATTTTTTATGGGAGTATTTAATGGACGAGAACTTCTTTGAATTTCATGCAATTTCTCATTAAACGAAACTCTTAAATTCCAACAATTTTTAGAATTAACGAATTAAATTTATTCCATATTATTCTTCCTTTTTTTTCCACTGATTTAATCATTTTCAGGAAAAGTTCGAAATGATCTCTGATCATTTTTGTCGTCAAACGAATATATGAATGTTTCCCCTTATTTCGATACAATATTTTCCAGGTTAGAAAAACGTTAGAGAGTTCTGAATTTCGCCAATTTTCTTTCGAACGAAACTTTCCACTTCTTCCCATACAGGTTTGGAAGATCTTATCCCAGATTCCTATTTTGCCAAGACTTTTTTTATTCCCACGGTAATCCGAAGCCAGATCAGGATTCACTTTCACATCGATGAAAATTCAGTCGAAAAGTTTCGAAAGTTATTTCCTCGACGTATATAAGATTCTCCGTGACCTTCACCACTGACGATGATCCTTTGGCATTTGTTAATGACGTAAACGAAAATTTGTCTCTTTCCATGATTCGCAATTTTCGCCTCCATTCCAGACCTTTTACGAGATGAGGCATGAAAAATTCAGATGTGCAAGGTTTTTCCGATGTTTAGAAAATTAACGATAAGGACAAGACGATAAAATGAAATTGAGGGAAATGAAAACTCGACGCTGGGTGGAAGAAAGTGCGAGAGAGAGAAAACCACGGGCCTAACCAACCCCTGTACTTTTGTACGATCCTTACAGCCAGGCCGCGTCTCATCCCCTTTGTAAAACCTCGTACAACCCTCCGCCACACTCCCCTATATGGCGCCAGACGGGCTTTGCTCGTCCATATGCTTTCGCTCGAGCGTGCACGCAAGCTCTTTTTCCTTTCCCTCCGCGTCTTTGCCTCGTTTCCAACCCCCTTTAACCTCCACCCCCTAACTCCCTCTTTTTTCCACCCGCGCTTCATTCTCTTTCATCGTTCACTTGGTCCAAAACTCTTTCCTTTCTCTCTCTCTCTCTCTTCACCTTATTCTCATCCCACCCTTCCTCATCTCCGTTCTCCAATTTTCTGCATTTTAGCCGGAAACGCCGACCTCAAGTTCGACAACACGACAAAGAGATTCGATTCTTTTTTAGATAAACTTTCTTTTCGAGCCGCTATATCCGACAATTTCATTATTCATTGATTTATGCAATACCCAAATGTTTTCAGTGCAGATTGATTTCATTGAGATTACTTTTTTTGTAGATTGTTTTTTACTATAGACATATAAAAACATTTGTCGAGCTTCGTAGAACTTTTTATATTTTTCTTACAAAATCTTGGTCTTGTTAATTTTTTCATTGTGTGTTTGAACTCGTGAGTGTTTAGACAATTTTTATATTTTCACGAATATGTTTTTTGTATACTGTTTTGCCATAAGTAGCGACATCTCTAATACCCGTAGTGTATTTATATTGCTTGAGTGGGGTTGATGGCGCAAATGCGAGCTCGTGTGTAACTCTCTCTTCTGATGGCGCGCCCGCGCACTTGAACCTTCGACCCTATACTCGTCAACCCCCTACTCTTCGGCATTCTCATCCCTTCCTCACCAGAGTTCACTCCCTCTCTGATTTCCTCTCTCTCTCTCTCTCTTTCTCACTCCCCAATCCCATCGGGGCACAGTACGTTGAGTTTTTTCGTATATATCCCATAGGGTTATCCAATTATTATTTCCACCTGACATCGTGCCTCCTTCATTTCGAGCTGCATGACGAGTCGAAACAAAAAAAGGGATAGGCACGAGTGGATATGAATAAGGTCGCTTCTCCCGAGAAAAAAAGTTTTCTATCCACCCTCGACTCTGTTTTTGCTCTATATCACACTATTTTCCCCCCTGCTGAATACTGACATTTATAGGTACACTATGCTGCGAATCCTCCTGATTCATTTTTTATACAGCACAATCGCAAATTGTCGTTTTGGCTTTGTCAGAGATTTTCGCAATACAATATTCAAGATGTTCTGAATCTTTGATTCTTCAGTGTTCTGCTATTTGGAAACTTTTCAATTAGAATTTATTTTTCTGATTCGAATTATCTAAACGGTACTAATGGAATTATGATCAGATTCTAGTTCATTGTTCCGATTGGACGTTGATTTTGGACCATGTGCATCGTGCATTCAGTTTTGTAGTATGCCCATGTTGAAACACCAATTGAAAAATCTTTGACAATGTATGTATAAAATCTAGCTAAATAGGACACCCTGAACAGAAGAGCTTTCAGACTAGAGCTCTTGTTCTGAAGTTGCAGCCTGGAACGATTACGTAACATCGGCTACGAACAGTCACAGAATGCGACTCCAATTCGAAAACCAATATTTTTGTTACAATAAATATGGACCACAAACGAACCTAAAGTACACGAGAACTTTGTATTAGAACGTTGCAAGAATTTCAAGCATCTGTAAATTTTTATCTCATCAAACGGATAATCAAAATATATTTTCAACTTCTTTTGGATAATTGAAGAAAAAGTTAATTTTAGCTTCCAGTTCATATACTGTAATTTTTTCATGCACGAATGCACAATCAAGCTACGCAGTGGTTAATCATTAAGTCGACATTCCTGTGACAATCGTGCTCAAGAGACGAACGGGTGTCGTACCGAGGAGAGAGAAAAATAAAAAAACTAAGAGATGAATCACTCTCGTGTACGGAAGAGTTGGAATGAGAACGCCTGAGAGAAAGAAAGAGGGCGAAAGAATCGAGGAAAAGGGTGGGAGTGTTAAAGTCGAAGAAACTGTGAAAGTTTGAGGGCAGAGCACGTGCGCGCATGCGAACACGAAGCGAATAATATAACTGGTAATATGTACAGAGGGGAGAAGAGGCACGCACGCTTTTACGCATGCAAGAGAGCGATGTGGAAGAAAGAGCGAGAACGATGCACGCACACGGAACTCCCAACTGCGCGGGAAGAATTCGATCAGGACTCTCGTACATTTCGTCACCGCTTGAGGGTGTTCAAGTCGCGGTCAGGAGTACTATAGAAGAGAATCGTTAAATTTTGACAGTTTTTGGAATTCTTTTCATAATTTCTCACAGTCTCATTATGGCAGTTTTATTGCTGTACACAATCATAGATCGTGAAAAATAACTAGTTACGACATATTGTATGAAAAAAAGGTTTTTATGTTGAAAATATGGGCCCCATAAACTAGATTTATGTAGCGATAAAGTACTTATTGATCGTTTGACAAATTATTATGAGATTATAAAACAGTCGTCAACGATTCGAATAGTAACTTTACACTCTGAATTGTTTTTAATCTGAAAGCTCATGATGTTTGATGAAATCTTTACCTTTTATATTACCTATATAATCGTATAAATTTCGTATCATCGATAGAATCACTTTAAGGTGTTAGGTTATTAAAAATGGTAATACTAAGAATTTCATGAAATTCATCCAGAAACTTGAGAATCTGTAAACCAATATTTAGGGATTACTAAACAAAAAACAATCGTTTTTAGATATATCCAGCTATACGCCCCAATAGAATTTTGTTATCCAATTACTCAAGAACGATTTTGATGAATATTTTGAATAAAAGAGTCCATTATGATTTGACATCGAAGAACATCAAATTTCATCGAAATTACATCAATTTTCAATTCCCCATGTGCTTTACATACATTTGTCTGTAGAGTCTTGAAGTGTCATTTGTATTGAAGTCTCTTGAGCTTATTATTGGAAAGAAGAATCGTTTGTCTCGGTTTCTCTTTAAAGGTCGAGGATTTTGAATTCTATGCATGGATAAGTCCCTCTTCTTTATTGTGACGAATATTTTATTCAAGAGACCTTCCCGATGCTTCTGAAGATAGACCATCAGAATGTCTTCTAGAATTTCGATTTATTTTCCTCTGGAATGGAATAGAAAGACAGTCCTTTGCACCGCGAGAGTTTACGACAAATTCATTCACGCGTTTGGCTTTTTATTACGTTTTATGAAATTCATTTGTTTCTCTTCCTTTCGAAGTCGTGAGTAATAAAGTGTGCTTGAACCACAAGCTCCGCGCCTAGAGCATACACGCGCCCGAATACACCACGAACGCACGTACACTGCCGAATCGTTTTCTATATGGCCAAGCTTGTTATTGATTTTTTTTTCCAACTGAAGGAAAGCGAGCTAGAGAGAAGTAGAGATAAAACGCATTGGAAAAAATGAAATAGCATAACGAGTGGAGAGGCCTGGCCGAAAAAAACAATGAAATTCGAAACACATAAATCGTAGATTGAATACACAAGTTATGGATGAATTTAATTGAAAAAGCCAATTTTTAGTTTAACGTGAAAAATAGAAAAATTAAAACATCAAAAAACCGACTTTTGGGTAGAAATATGATTAAAAATTGATACATTCGTATACAAAGAGATGCAACTATGTCCAAAGTAATTATGTCTGAGCTCTTTAAATTTTTGAGTTCGATTTCTAGACTTTTAATGCTAATTGCAATCTGATGAATGACCGGATTGTGAATTGAAGTCGCATCAGTACGGAATCTCAGCGTCTCAATCGATACCATTAGCAAATTAATGGTGTGGGTGACCGCTGGAAGAGGCCGAATAAAAAGTAAAAACAAAGGAACGAAATGGCCTAACGGGAAGAGAAGTGGGGGCAATTAACTGTGAACGCGAGCATTTCGTCTGGCTGGTTGTTGCTTTTGTGTTGGCAGAATTAAATCCCTAAAAGTGTCTTCGACTTTATGCCACCGCGTGGAAAATGTGCTTGCTCGTTCAGACGTAAAGCAAAGACTAAAAGTATTAAATAAAAGAAAACAAAGAATGCAAATAAATAAAGCGTTTCAAAATTTGCTGAGAGATGCTCCAAAACGAAATTGGATAATACACTGATTCTCGAGACAAAAATAAACAGCCAAGCAAATATAGAAGACAAAAAGTGTGCTTGATGAATAAACTAAAACTAATTATTAAATAAATGTTTTCATTTGAATAGAGAGAACTTTTTCATTGTAATATTTCGTTTGATCACACGAATCGAAACATTTTTTATGGAATTTACTGTATTATTTTGTCTATTCGCAGATGAATCTGTCGAAAATTTTGTTTTCCAATTATCTCAAAAGAAAAGAATCCATTCTTTTAATAAAATGCACAAAACAAATTATTGATTGCATGTAATATTTGAAAAATATGCCCGTACCTCCAGACGAAAAAGCCAGACATATTTTCTTGTTTTACGATATTTGCACAGGTGTCGAAAATTTTTCAAAGTCCGGGACGCGTGATGGAACTCGAAGTGACGTTAACGAAATGAAAGTGTGTATCGAAAAATTCCGACCGAGAACTGGAACAATCAAAACAGCTGCCATAAATATCTTTAAATTTATAATTTCGTAACATAACGTATAGATAAAAACGAAAATTGCAAAACGTGATAAGAGATAAAATACTAAAATATATATTATTTTGTAAAAATTATATCGTGAGTAAAAATTCATTTCAATTATCTTCTGCCTATCGCCCGGGATCCTTTAATTAGTGTCACGGAATAACAGCAGAGAGAACTGAATCTTACAGCCTCGCCTTCTTTCATGAAAAAGAACAATTACGTAAAAAAAAAATCTGCAAAACGCAAATTGGTGAGAGAAAGAAACAATCGGAGGTTTATAAAATATTTTCTTTTCTATTTGGGGCGCGGAGCAAACCCGTCTGCTTTTTTTACAATTCGGCCAATTGCATCTTCTTTCGTTTGTGTGTCAGTATATAAGCTGCAGATTCACTCTTCACCTTCCGGCAAAATTTTTAGCGTGCTCTCTAAAGCTCTCTTGAAAAGGAGAAGACTTTCTTGTCTTCTTGCTCGTCGTCCTCGTCTTCTTCCCTTTCGTATATACTCGACGAGTCACGAACCTGGGAGGAATATTAACCTCCGGCTCTTTCTCGTGGGGCCAACTCACTTCAGTGGCTCTCCGGGTCGAGGTGAAGCGACGTCGACGAACACGCTGAAAAAAAAAAGCGAAACGAGAACGATGGAGCGAAGAAGAAGAACCGAGACTGGCGTGTCGAGCGAGAAACGGTCCCACATCGACGTCGTCGTTGTCATACCCGTCATCGCCGACCTCGTCGATCGATAGTTCAGAAAGTGTGTACAAACCAGCCACACTTTCGAACATATGTCTATCCGCGATTATTAGTTACAAATTCCAGACGCTTAGAAGATAATTTTGACATTCCGAGAAGAGATTCTGCAACTTCTTCATTCGTGATCTAAAAAAACGTAAGGTATACAAATCTGACGTTATTCTATTATCGTTCATCGCAGACGATATCTGATTTGGGACACTTTATCGTCATTATCGACAGCTTTAGCTTTCAAAAATAGAACACTGTCAAAAAGCACTTTCTGCTTATTCATGAAAATCAATTAGTATCGAGGGTATTTTTACCTAGTAGACAAATTTAGAAGAACTTATCCGTGCTGGCGCCATGTACTGCAACTTGCCATTGAAGGACCCTAAAATAGAAAAGCTCGAACGTAACTTGATGAATTTTTCGTAAATATTTTTTTCAAATTTCTCAAAAGGCTCGGGCTAGACTTGATTTGTTATCCACCTTGTCGAATACCGAGAAAAGAAATCGAGGCGTAGCCGGTAGTAAAAAAAGAGCACTAAATAATCAAGATAAGAAAAACACGGTGAGAACAAAGTGTATATCGAACAAAAGACATTTTTAACAAAAACAGCATAAAAATGAGACAAAAAGACATAATGGAAAAAAAAGAAATTCGCTGACTTTGAGATGTACATTCGCTGTGCAATTTATGTTTCAATTTTTTTTTCCTTGTACAGTGTAAACGCTTGTTTCGAGGAATTGTACTGGGAAGCGAAGCAAGAAGGATGGCGAATAACGAACGATTGTATAACGATGAACAATGGGGAAATAGAAGTTGGTACGTGGTGGCAGCGGCGGTATTATGACCGTCAGTTGCGAGGAGAGTAACGTTCGTACACGTCTATGTACGCGCGAATATATATATTTGCATCTCTGCGTATATATAAAATATATACATACATATAATATGCTTACATGTATATATGGCAAAACGTTGGAAGAGTAAAGTAACAGAGAGAGAATAGCAGGGCAGAGCGGATGTTGTATAACGGTTAGGCAGCCAAGAGGAACGGAGTTCGGTGCGCCGAGTGAAAGAGACGGACAGAGGCATAGGCTGAGTTTAAGCTCACCAAGCCGTGAACGCAGAAACACAACACACACGCTCTATCTCACGAAACCTATAGAAAATTTCATCGCGAAGCTTACATGCCCTCCCTTGCACACCTTCATCCCTTCGGATATATACGGTGTGTGCATCTGAACTTTGCTGACTGACCTCTTTCCGATTGGCCAAACTTTAATTACGTCGAACCGTCAAATTTCTGACGTTCTTTCTTAACCCAACTTTTCTGGTAGTTTTCGAACTAAAGTTTTTTTCATTTTTTGCTCCGGTAAAAGTTGTAGAAAATTTACATCGGTTTTGTAAGTTTAAATGTAGTTTTAGAGGTTATTTTAGGTTTACTTTATCATTTTTTAGGCATGACGCGGCGATTTCTTTTATAAACGGAAGTTTTCTCAGGCTCGGTAATCATACGCTTTGATTCAGAAATTGCGGAAGTCATTTTTACCTTATTTTGAAGGAATTTAAATCTAATTATATTGTCACAATAAATTTTGGTTTGAAATACGAAAATGCCGGTAACTGTACACATGCACATACGTCCTTCTTATTCTGATCCAAGTGAATGTACCAGAAAAAAACTGGACTGAAATTGCTGTTGGATCAAGATGAATCCTATGCCATTCGAAAGAAAAAAATTTATTTGGCTACTGGAAACTGCCATCAAATTTGCAGCTTTTTTTTGCCACTATTTTAAAAATAAGATCTCAGAAGTTCAATCTTACTGCAAATATACACGTCACTGTCATGAACTTGCATATCGGTTTTTTTATTACCCAGTGTCAAGACATTTTGCCGTCTCTTTAAATAAATTCATGAAAGTAAAATTCACTCTCATTCATTGTTCAGTGTTTCAGGAATAATGACATTTTGATTTTTCGGTTCAAACCGAATGAGAGATAGTGGAAAGTAAAGTTGGAGGTAGTCAAGTCTGAAATTTTTATAGAACGCAACCGGAAATGAGAAGAATAATGCTTCTGTGTTGGGGAATGTAGAATTTCCTGACCTGCCTCAAGTGAACCTCTCCCCTTGAGCTTGCACCACCTGATTTCATCGCTCTCCTCTTCCTCTCTCATATTAAAGCGAAGTAATCGTTGAAATGTGAAAGCCTTCCGCTACACGTTCTCGAGGAATATTCATTTTTCGAGAACCTCCGAGTGTTGAGAATATTTTCAATTCAAAGCCTTCTCCTGTGTATTTACCTTTTCCCATTTTTCCTCTGATTCTTAAACTTACATTTCTCCGCAAACCGTGCAGCCCGAGTCGACGTTCTTTCATGAATATAATCCAAAAAGTTAAGTTTAAATCACTTCTTATTTAACTAAAAAATAAAAAAGACATGTAAAATACTTTATTTGAAATATAATTTAAAAAATTCACCTACTTCACGTACCCATCTCATTTAATTTTGATAAATTAATCGCGAAATATGACGAGATCTGAGCTAATTAAATTTTTCACTCGTGATTATAACATTTCGGATTTTTTATTATAATGTAATAAGTAATGATATTGGTAACCTTTCGGATAAATTTTATTAGAAAGTTCAAATGGATATCCAAGTCTCAAAATGGTTTTGTCGAGAAAAACGTTTGTCACAATTTCCAATAAAAAGAAGCAGATATTCGTATCCGTTCGGTGTTATAATAGATATATTTGATATAAGTACCTGAAGGAGGTGGTTATAAAAAAATGCAAAAAAATGCAAATCCGGCGAAGGGACGAAAAAAAAAATCAAGTATTTCTGTGCTCGTTGAATCAGGCACCTTTATCACGTCCCCAGGAGTGAATTTAATTTTATCGTCGCAACAGAAGTATTTTTCCTCTCTCTGTCCTCTCGCTCCCTGAAAAACGGGGGAGCCAGAAAGAAAATTATGAAAATGAGAAAGAGAGTCTCATGAAATTAGGTTTTTTAAACGAAGTAATTCAATGAACGGGACAAGAAGACTCAGCCCGGTGTTTTTTTTTAATCTTCCCTTTTGGTTCTTGATTTTATTAAAGTAACAGCTACTGTAATATTCCTCGTTGAATGGATTTTTATCTTTCCGACTTTAACGTCAAATTAAAACAAAAAAGGAAATTAACGTATTAGCTCCAACGAAGATTTTACGTTAAATCACTTTTGTCCTCCATCGATCGTCGAATGACTGAAATTTCCATAACCGAGTTTCCAATTTGTTCTCCAATAAGCATATAGACGTCCGTATCCGATGTCACTCGCCGTTGTATTATAAGAGAAAAAGAAGCTTATCCACTTTTGCGTTTAAATTGCCCGTAGAAAATCTGAAAAGATAAATAAAGAAAGAGAGAAAAAACGAGAGACAAAAGAGAGAAAAACGAGGAGAATAGAGAATAATAGAGATGGGGGTGGAGGAGGATAAAGAAGAGAAAGAGAGTGAGAGATGAGGCTAGATTAAGGCATCATACGCTTGAAACAGTGAGCGGAAAGATATACATAAAACCAGACCTGCTTCTAAGGCCAGAATCATTTCTCTGGGCATGAATAAGTGATCGGCGTGCACCGTCCTCTCTTTGCTCTGTCCTTTCCCTCCTCTTCACCGCGTTTCTGCTCTCTCTCACGACCCTCTTGCGGCTCGATTGCGTACAGAAAAGCTCCAGACTCTCTGTCGCCGCTCGAGACGCGCACGCGCTCTTTTTACCCCGTCTATACCTTTCACTGTTACCTCGTACCGAACTATCAAGTTCCTCCACATCATGGCGCAAACATTTTTTTTTTCATTTTTTTTGAGTCAAATGTTTAACAAGTCAGATTGTGTGGATCAAAACATCTTTGGCTATTTTTCCAATTTTTTTTAGGTGTATTAATGTATTATAATATTTTGTATTATTGATATTTAGTTTAGAAATATTTTAAAATGGTTGAAAAATGTTTAAAGTAAAATTGTGTTGACGTGTATAAATACGTGATTGGTATTTTTTAATTTCGTTCAACATCGAGGTATCGATTGATTTCGCGACGCTCGTTTTTCCTGAGATAAGGAAAAAGGAGAGAAAGAAAAATTCGCTTCTCGCTTGACAACTGCAATGGCGCGAAGCGTTTTCTGGATATTTAAAACCTCGACCATATCGATTTTCATTTGATTCTACGGGTAGCGAGTAAAATTAAAGTCACTCTGAATAGCGGAAAGTCAGTCTACTTCGCGTCTCCTTAAAAATTCATTTCGCTATGAAACAAGCGAATTTCGCGTCCGAGTGTCACAGTTCTCAGCCACTTATTTTCCACGTTTCGCGAAGCAACCGTACAGTTCGTAACTTTCCTTTAATCTTCCGACCTCTTATTTTTTACATTTCATAAAACTCGACGTTTCTCGAAGTTTGAAAAAAAAATTACGACTGAATTTCAAAAGAGAAGTGTAAAACACACCGCGAATTCACAAACTTGAAATGTTATTTGAGGAAAAACCTTTTTTCTGGTGACAATAATGATCAATCGGAACATTTTTGTTGATAGTTTAAAAATTACTTACATTAACAATATTAAAATAAATAAAAGCTTTTATTAAAAAAGAAGAAAATTTATTTTAGTAATTATATGCACAAGTGCACACGAGGCAGTTGAGTACAGATTGAAAAACCTCAAAAAAATCGATAAAAAATATACCTCGACGAACCGAAAGATAAATGAGCTTTTTGTGCTTTAACAGTTTAGCCGGAAGAATATTAGTTGGAAATTTTCCTTCGGATAAATCGTGATTTTAACCATGATTGTGAGAAGTGTAAAACACACCGTGAATTGACAAACTTGAAATGTTATTTAAGAAAAAACCTTTTTTCTGGTGACAATAATGATCAATCAGAACACTTTTGATAGTTTAAAAATTACTTACATTAACTCTATCAAAATAACTAAAAGCTTTTATTAAAAAAAGAAGAAAATTTATTTTAGTAATTATATGCACAAGTGCACACGAGGCAGTAGAGTACAGATTGAAAAACCTCAAAAAAAATCGATAAAAAAATCTACCTCGACGAACCGAAAGATAAATGAGCTTTTTGCGCTTTAACAGTTTAGTCGGAAGAATATTAGTTGGAAATTTTCCTTCGGGATCGATCGTGATTTTAACTGTGATTAGAGTTTCGTCGAGGACGCGATTCATCTGAGAATGCAATTGTGGGTGGGCAGATAATGTTTGATGGGAATCGCTGAAATATCGATCGCGGGTCGATGGCATCGCGCGGACCACGGAACGTTATTCAGAGGCGGAAAAAATGAGGAAAAAAATAGCGGAAAAAGAGAGAAAAGTTGAGATCGAGTCGATTCAGGGTAGTAAAACTGTTGTACAAAGCTCTCTTATACGTTGCATAGAATATTCAAGTTACTTATAAGACACGTTACAACAGCGGAGGTAACGTTAAATTTCCGTTTCATGAATTATACCGGTGTAAGAGTCGCGACAGCTGGCTTCGCTCGATTTCTCATTCTTCATTATGAAAACATAAAAAAAAAAATCGTGCAATTGCGAGAAAAAAAATATCAATCCAGACTTCGCGACAGTTTTCCGCTCTTCCTCTCTAATTTAATATTCAAAAAATCAATTTCCTACATACTCTCTGCTCTAACGATCGAATTTTCAGGAAAAACAAAACAGGTTTTACCTTACTCTGTACTCGATTAAAAAAGTAAAATAAAACCGCCAGTTCAAAATCAATTAAACAAAAAGCGAAACGTTCATGCGAGTTGAATGGATTTTTTTTTAAAAAGTATAATAAAACAAAAAAGAGAAATATGCACTATTGTTTTCCTCGTTTAAAACTGAAATTATATGCGTGAGAGAGGTTGAAAAAATGACGAGTTTAAGATGGAATGCCCCGTGCGCCCGGAGATGTGGCTGCAGTGGATAAAGCTCGCAGTGAACGGACTCGTGGACTCTGTTTTTCCAAGCTGTAGCTGTACAATGGCGCGCTCAGGGGTTACCCGCGGTTATACACTCGATACTGAAACAAGACAGAAAGAGCTGTTCTGTGGTTATATATTGAAGCATTCAAGAGGAGGGAAAAGGATGGAGACTATCTCCGCGTATATATACGTAATAGAGGAGCTGCGTATACATCACTCAAAACTTTGCTCCTTTCAGACCGTTCTACGTATATTATATTAAATCTTTCCATAATTTCGAAATTTCCGTCTTACTGAGCTCCATTGAATAAATTATGCTTTCTTCTTTACTCTCTTCCGTACTTACAGATAAGGAAATCGTTCGCAGAACAAAAAAAATGTGTATATTTAAAATATAATAAGCCTTTTCCTTGTTTCGTGCTCGCGTTTTCTTTCGCTTTGATGCAAATTTCTTTTATCTAATTTATCCCAACGTAAATAATTTCGTTAAACAATTATGTTCGCAAGACTTTTTTAAATATGCGATGCCTTTGTTTATTCTCTCGTAGTTAAACTTACGATAAAAATATGTAAAAGTAAATTAATTCAAATAGTTTTTTTTGGAAAATGTTGAAAGTTATCGTAGAAATAACAGAGTCGAACAATATCAGCAAGGAAGAGGATAAATAATTTTTTCCTGCATCACGAAAACTTTTTTCATTCAAATGGCCTGATGAAAACTGTTGAAAACGCATATATTGTTCGAAATAGATGTTAGCTTATGCAGAGCAAGAACGATGAGGAGTGAAAAAGAGCCGCGAGAGGGAGGGGAGAACACGGAACGTGTATTCGAACAGACGGCAACGCGGCCCACTATCAATAATAAAAAAGTGCGCGAGGTCAAAGCAATTTTGTAGTGTAGCAAGAGCGAGTAGCACACTCTGGTGGCACCTACCCCAAGCTCGACATCTTTCAATCCATGATGCACTTACATATACTCTCTGGCTTTTTCTCCCGACACGCGAGCGCCTGTGTTGGTGGAAAAAGAAAAAGTTAGTAACACGTTATAAAGTACGAAATTGCAGCTAGAGCTCTTGCATACGCGTTTATGCGACGACCAGTCGGCTGGGAAAACTCGCTTTTTTTCATACTGGATGGTTCGTTCACTCGACATGTGCTCCCAAACTCACATACATTAATTTCATTTCAGCGTTTGAGCTTTTATTTTTGCAAAGCATTTTCCTTCTCTTCGAAGTTAATTAGGGCATAAATGGAGTTTTTCTTAAATATTAATGATTTTTAATTAATTTTCCCGGTGCGGTTGCGCATATATTTTGTGGATTTCAAATCTGGTGGATCTGGAATTGCTCGATGAAATTATCATTTGCTTTTTAATTCGAAATTAAAACGAACTTGATTAGATTTTAATCACTTTTTAACATCAGATGCTAGATTCTGTACCGAAATTGGTGCACACCCGATTATTTAAACCAAATTTCAAGCAGAGCGTCAATTCGTAAATTGAAATTTCCGTGAAAACTCTGGTGACGAATTTTAAGCTGGATTTGCTCGACGATTCCGATACTCTCTGTTCCCGATTCGTTCCCGTTATCCTCACCAAATTTACACCATACGATTCTGTTATCCAATAGAATTGGTAAAGTGTGGTTTTGTTTGGTGCGAGCCAAATGCAGTTAGAGCTAAAGCTGAAGGGAAACCTTTTCATTCGTGATTTTCCATCAGGGATTTCTCGTTCTTTTTTCGAGCCAAATACTCAATTTTCGATTTTTACAATTTTGATGTCAAAAATATTCATTTTAATTCCTGTTACAAATAAAATGTGGGAACAATTTAGAAGGCAATCTCTAGGTACATGTATATTTATCCTGTTTCAAGAGAATTGCATGAATATATGTTCATACATATTCAGAATATCATTTTGAAGTTCCCTGGCCAATTCTCAAAGCGATGCACCATTTCAAATTTGAAATATTTATCATGGAATACCCTTCGCTTTACATGAACTTCCCATATCAAAGCATGTACTTTTCGTTATAAAGCTCATACTTTTCGTTATGACCCCTGACTCGTAGTAACTCATCTCATAGAAAATAGTTATCAACTATACAGTTGTGAATTATTTACAACTTTTCCAAAACAGTGTATTGATAAATATGCAAAAAAAATTTCCTGCTGATAAATCTTAACATATGTTTTATTATAATGAGAGCAAATTTGCTATTACACTTTGAGTAATTTTTGCTTTTGAAATTCTTTGTAAAAACATAATTTTTGAGTTTGATCGTATCGCAAGTACCTCCTGAAATTAACTATTATTAAATCTTTGCCTTGAAATTCTCGTAAATCTGGTACTTGAACTTGAAGTTTAAAAAGAGCAACCTTCCAACTTTCTTTTTTCGAATGACTCACCGCAGAGGTTCGACTTTTTTTTCGCATGGAAATGCTGCTAAACTGTAAGTTCGTGAGCACACACACACGCGAGCATCCGAAGTGAGATATGAAGACAGATATGTATACATAAACGTTTTTAACACGTGCCGATGCAAACGAAACCTTAGAAGCGAAACTACAGTAAAAGTTCAACGAGAGTTACTGATCTTTTTCTCAGATAATCTCGGTGACACGAAGAAATAAAAATTCTGTATTTTTGTCACGCAGGCTACGTAACAACTTCTTTCCTCCAGCACCTTCTTCTTATTTTTAACAGCACATTGTCCTTTCACACAATTCCCATTGTGAGTGCTCGGGAAGCTAGATTTATCTCCACAAATGGACAACGCCGGACTTTTCGTAAGAAAAAAAAATCAAATTTCAAAAGCTGTGAAAGGTTCTGAAAGAGATCGAGCGAAGAAGAAACAATGAGAATTTGTTGCGATTGTGTTGGAAGAAAGGTAAAGTTTTTTAGTTGATGATAAAGATTGCCTAGAAAACAAACAATATATTAAAAATTATTTGGTAACTATATGTACAAGTTATTTGAAATCAAATTTTCTTTACGGATGAGAATCAGAATTTGTTGCGGTTGTGTTGGAAGAAAGTTAAAGTTATTTAGTATGATGAGAAAGATCGCCTACAAAGCAAACAATATATAAATTACTTGTTAACTATATTGCAAGTTATATTCAAAATCAAATTTTCTTTATGGATGAGAATCAGAATCAGTGACAAATTTATGAACACAAATGGACGTACATAAATGGATTCGTTGTCACGAGATAAAATTTCCTCATCGTTGGAAAGCTTTGAAAATAAAACCAATAGAAATTTGCTGAATCATCAAAGAAGTCCACTTATAGATTTTTAATAATTCAATATTCCAAATGGGGATAAAGGCTTCGAGTACTTATTCAAAGCCTGCGTGAAAATTTTTAAGTTACAGTCATCTACACGTTGATAAAATATTTCTAAAAAAAAATCATAAGCGGTGCTAAATTCCTTGAAAAATTAACAAGTCATACATGGTACATGATATTTTAATTGCTAGATCTTAAAAAGGATTTTCGGGCTCATTAACGATTTACTACTAAATGGACCACTCTCATACACTCCTTTACGATTCAGCAATAAAACCAAATGTGTATTTACTGAAAGGACGGAGATGAACTTTCCTTGAAAAAAATCCAAACTGTTGAAAAGTTGTGAAAAATGCAGAGCAAGAGGCAATGAAAGTTAACCGAAATTGTTACAGTGCGATGTATACATGAGCTCGAGTTTGCAGCTTGTTTGAAATAAACGAGAGAGAGAGAGAGAGAGGATGAAGAATCAACGATATATTCGGTAGTGTTTGAAGTCGGAACTTGCGTGTACAGACGATGAATTAATTGTTTATGAACGGCAATTTCGTGGGCAGGCAAGGAGAGGTAATGATAATGGTGAAAATGGAAGGAAGGCGAGGAGCGGAGGGGAGGGGGGGGAGTCGAAGAGGAACGAAAAGCCGAGAAGCGTACTTCCGGCCGTCGGGACAAAATAAACTACCGGAGCTCGGCCTCGATGAGCACGGACTGGTTTACAACGTGACCGGAGGCCGCAAAACCTCCCTTTGCCTCCCCCCCTCTATCCCTCGCCACCTCTCTCGCCTCACCTTATTCTTACATATCCAACCAATTCTTTACGGCTGCTTGAAAAATTTTTCTCTGCGCTGAATTTGGGCACAAAAGAGCTTCCTGTAAAAAAAAATTGTTCAATTTTCAATCACGAATTATCAAGGTGGCATCAACGATTAGGAAGATGAAAAAAAAATCTCAAATTTGTTCATTCAATTAAATAAATAAAATGTAAAGTTCGTGTTAGAAAAATAAAATTAATCAAATTTTACTTGCGAGCTTTCACGTTTCGACTTCTATCGACGGTGCAATCAAAACAAACCTCAAAACATAAATAAAACTGGATATAATTTCTATTCATGTAATCAGATTTAAATAATTGTATTGGGTTGAGTTTGGGTGTTAACGAACTTTAAGAATCAACCTCGCACGTGTCCAGAGTGCACGCAGGGCCAAAGGGAAGTGAAAGGGTAGCCGGATCGATACCTTTGTTCCTTTTCGTTCGAGGCATTGCGTCATTCTGTTTCGAAAATATCGAAAACTCCCAAAATCTTTTTGAAATTAAAACAAAATTAAGTGCACGAAAATTCCTCATGAAACGGAGTAACCGTAAAAATAATTTTCCTTTTACTATTAATGTTTAATATTAAATAGAAAGAGAGGAAACAATACGAAGGAGAGATACAAGAAAAAAAAGTTGCATCTCGTGAGAGCTTCGAGTGACTTTATTTCACACAGAATTCCTCATATATGTATAATATTGCGAGAGCGAGAAACAAAGAGCTGTCGCAGCGTGCGAACACTCTCGAGAACCGGACAACCATACTGGCAAGTCGGTTGCCGACTTGTTTGCCGCGTTTCTCCTGTGTAATGTGCGTATACGAAAATACGATGTATTCCCAGCCCTCGTTTGGAGCTTTACACCGCTCCAAATAATACGGACACTCGAGTTACAATACGAGCCTTGACTTGGGATTAATTGAACTCTCCCCGGGAAAATAGAGGTTACGTTCGTACAATTCCAACGCCATGAACGATTATTCGCAGCGCGACAAATTGTGAGGCTGGGTACGAAATTATATCAAATTATTCAATCAATTCCTCAACGTTTCACTTCGATTTTTTTTTCATTTTATTTTCATCAAATATAAAGAACAAATTTGGCAAACCAGACTGCGAGGCGACGATCCTCGATACCCGGGCTCGATTCATCACGAAATTCAGTCACGTATTTTTTGCTAGAGATTAAAGATTCGTGACAATGATCGAACGTTCGAAGATTCGAGCACGCAATGCGGTCATCCGGGAATTGACAAATCAGCGGTTTTCGTACATGAGATATCGTTCATTGAACCGACACTTTCGTGAACCAAAACGGAATTTAAAAAATGAAATAATTTTTTTTTTTTTTGAAGGAAATGAGATGAAATTATGTTCGATCGAGGGCTCATGTTGGACAAGGCTGTAAAATCGATACTCTCTGGTAACCGAAGGTTATTACGCATCGATTAAAACCATGATTGACATTTTCAAGGCTTGATAATCACAGACAACAAAAAGAAGCCTTGAGCTGATATCCTTCGACTCTATTCTTATTTTATTTCGTCAAAAAAGAGCGTACTTGCGGTGCTCATACAGGAAATTTGACTGAGGCATTAATTATGTCGTCAAATCTGCGTTTTTTTTTCTTGAAAGTCGATTTTGTAAAAAATTTGTACCGAGCTCGCTGCTGTGGCTGAAAACTCGATTATTGTTCCTCGGTGTTATAACGTAATATTTTATCCATACTATGACCTCGGCGAGGAACGAAAAACAATGAGCAAATCGTCGAGTGTGACGCGTGTCTCGAGTATACTTTGAAGCAATTATGCTAGTTATTATGCCGCAACATCGAGAGAGAGAAAGGAAAATTATGGAGGGGGCAGAGAGGCACATAACGATCGGTATAGCGACTCGCCCACAAGAAAACGAGAAACGGAGAAAAACGAGCCAGATACATTAAAATCGTTCCACAGTAAAACCTTCCAGACCGATAAAATTACGAGTCATAATTCTGAGGATTAATAATATGAATATTAAGAAAAGTAAATTTTATATCAAATACAAGCATCCTCTGGTCCAGGTTTTTCTTTTTCTTTTTGCTGGGAACAAAAAATGATTCATCATAATTAATAGTGAATTGCACGAAAGTCGATGTATTCCTTGGAAACGTTGGGATGGATTGAAATAATAAGCTAAATAAAATTGAAATTTATTTTTCTCAGAATAATCCTCATAATATTAATAACATGTTATTAATATTGTTTTCATGTTGGGATAAGAAATGATTTTGTGAAATTTGATTTGGAAATCAATGAATGAATAAAAAATCAATATTAATTATGAACATTGGTTTGGTCATAATTTTTATGTCAAGTAAATAATATTATTTATTGTGAACAAGATTTTCGATGAAACGAAGAGTCATTTGCGAAAGATTTACTGTCTTTAATTCGCGGATGTGACCAGACGATTTTTGAGGTGCAGTTTTGTCGAATGAAGTGTCGTTAACAATGAAAATTGGCCGACACGGCCAATTGAACGGTTTATTATGTTCATGCATATAAGTAGTTCTATGGAATTGCCACTGGGAACGGATCTAATCATCCGGAATCCATTGTCCTTCTTGCCGTCTCATTTCGTCTCATCGTCGTTCTTCCCTCTTATATGTACGCCTTGAATAAATCACTTTGAACGTATTCCGAAAAGATTTTCTCTTGTTAGCGAAATTCAATCCTTCTCGCAATTCAATTGAATTTGAAATAAGCGTTTCATTTCTTTTTTTACCGAATTCAAAAGAGTTTTTTATTTTTTAAATGTTGATCATAGTCGTAAAGATTCATTAAATGTAATTAACTGTTACAATGAGAAATATTTTGTCTACCGTATTTTTTCATCAAGAGGTTAATAATTTCCATGATTGATGAGGAAAGTGATTTTCATTGTAAGAATATTCAGTATCTGCTTTTTTTCGTTTGGTTTTTCTTTCTGGTATTCACTCGGTTTTTTCTCGAGGCAACGACCCAGTTAGTTCATTAAAAAGGATTCGATCAATTCTCCGATGTCCCGGAAATAAAGTATATAACCCGACAACGCAGGATGAGGCGGCGGGAGAGACGAGAAAAGCGGAGAAGGAAAAATGGGAATTCGACTTCGTCTCTTTTATTAAACTGACTTGTGGAATTTCTCGTTCGTCCCATTCGTTAAGGCTCCTCCTAATTCACCCTACCCTCGCGGAACTATCTTCAATTACCTTAATTAACTCGATTATCGTTTTCTCAACTTCTGTGTTTTTGATGCTCCAATGATGTCCTCTTTTTCTCTTTCAGGTGCGCACCTTGTTCGTCAGCGGACTGCCGATGGACGCTAAACCGAGGGAACTTTATCTCCTCTTCAGAGCATACGAGGTATATTTCACACCTTTTATTTTTTAATATCAATGACAATTTTGTTAAGGACGTATGGGTCGTAAATAACTGACAAAATTTGATTTTTATAATTTTTTTTATTTTCGGTGTCTGATACATTTTTGGTATACAAATTGTAAAAACGATTTTAAACTAAAACTTCTCGATGATGAGCTGTGCATGCGAATTTTCGTTCGTATTTGATAAAAAAATGAAGGAAAGTTGAAAAATTTCTTTGAAAACGTTTTAAAAAAATGACGCTCCAAAGTGCATCGTCGTTGGTTGTTTTTTTCATTCACGAGACGTCACAATTAACCCTCGGTAACCTTTTTTCCAAATTAGGCCATCTGGCGTCACGAATTCTTGTGCCCACGCGTCTTTAAATCCCTTTTAATACGAGTAAGTGTTTATTACAATAAAAGCACGTCCGTGTTTAAATTACGAACATACTGACCCTGTCCCCTCGATTCTCAGCTATCACGTGGCGCGTTAACTCGATTAATTGCTGCTTAATTAATTCGCGTTCTAATCACTGTTCTAACGAGACTGCGAGAGAAAGGAGATTCAAAATAGGTACACGTCGCAGAAATTATGAATCTCTTCGCGCCGGAATTAATGCTCCATTTCCTAAGTGGTTTTCAGACACTCTGTTTTTTTTTCTGCACGAGACCAGAATGCGATTGAATATCTGAAATATTCATGCCTCACTTTTTTCAAGTACGAAAAAATATCAACTGTTAACAAATTGTTACGTCGCTCAAACTCGTGCATAATGAGGCAAACAAATTTCAATAATTTAACTTATTTACTATTTTTATCGCTTTTTTATATTAATTTTTTTTCTATTTCCCTAGCAATAAATCAAATAAAGTCGCCTAATAGTCGAACGATTTTCTAAGTGGTCTACATTGTTTTTGCACGAGACACGAAGAGATTGAATCTCTGAAATATTCATGCTTCACTTTTTTTTCAAGTATCAAAATACGTTAACTCTTGACAGATTGCTGTTTCCTCTAAATTCATGAATAATATAACGAGACGATAATTCAGAGTCGATCAAGTGTTTTCAAAAGTGTACAAAAATAACAAAAAATTTTATTTTCTTATTTTTTATCCAAACCACGTTTTATATACTTCATTTTTTATTACCCAGAGAAATGAAGGAATCATCTTAATGATTCCGTTCGCGAATCGCCTTTAATCCCGTTGGAGAAAGAGCGGAAATATAACTTTGGTGCCAGGAGACACACGCTCTGTGGAAGTCGAGTTTAATATTGAAGCCAGAGCCGGAGCGCCCTTTTCACCCGACTTTCCTATTTTTCTCGTATCCTCTCTCGCGTACGTTCCCCGTTCTCCCCGTGATACATACGGTCTACCGTGACGGCGGGGCACACCGGTGGAAATAAGAGAATTCTCGTACAGCGCGAAGGAATTCGAAGCACGAGGCTCCCGCTCTTTTCAGACCTCTCCTACCATTCTCTACGCCTCTTTCTTTTTTTTATTCCTTTTCACTCGTTCGCTCCTTTACTCTCTCTCTATTTCTTTCTCGCGTTTTCCCCGCGGACTTGAGCTTGTATACGGACGATTACACTCTCCTTGTAAATACGTGATAGGACGTCTTGCACACGGACGTATATAAGTACACGTATACGTAGGTATAGTGTGTGTGTGTATGTGTATATAAAGAATATACGTGCGAAAAAGATAGAAAAGCGTCACAGAATGGAAAATGCTCGGTACGAATTTACGAGACGTTTCAAGATTTACTTCCGCCTCATCCGAAGCAAATAACGTCTTGGAAAACAATTTTTGACATTTATAAGGAGCGGTTTTTCTTTATTGTTTTTTTTTTATTTTCACTCTTTTTTTTTGGTAATTGCTTCAATTTTTTGTGTTTTCGAGAATAAAAATGGAGTTATGAAGTTTCAGCGATTACTCGAGTTAACTCCGCGAGCTGTTTAATATTTCGTTCTTCGTGTATAATCCACGGATAATATCGGAGTACGAATGAACGAGCACGACCTCGTTTTAAATATTCCGAAGCGGAGCAAGCCGCCGTTGATCCGATTTTTTTTTTCATTTTTTCTTATTTTTTTATTTCTCTCTCTCTCTCTTTTTCTCGTCCTCCGCGCTATGGGGTCGAAGGCAACTGACTCGCAATCTGTCAGCTTTATCGCACTTGCGTGCAAACCTTTTATTTTTTTTTCTTATTGTTAAAAACGCAAAGTTATATCTGAATTCGTTATGGGAGTTCATTAAAAAATATTTTAAATAATTCACGAGATATTTGATAAAAACATATTTCTCTATTTTTATGGGTTTTGCAAATTGCGAGCAATAAAATGTGTATAAAAATAAGAAATGTGTCTCACGACCTTGATTAAATGGTAGAAAATACACAATCCATCATTTGAATTGTCAAAATGTTTTTCTAATTTTCACTTTTGAGATACAGTAACAAGTTTTTAGACAAAAAAATTAGTAAAAAATTAGCTGTATACACAAAAATATTAAAATTTCGAGCAATAAAGTATAAAATAAAAAATTTGTCCTCGAATTGATAAAATTGTGAAAAATATCCATTACGTCATTTAGATCGATTTCGTGAATTTGAGACTTTTTTACCTACAATTCACATTTTCGAGACACCAATAACAAGTTTTTGGGGAAAAAAATGATAAAAAGTATTTATGTACTATTTGCCAGAATCATATGGAACAAAATTTTGAAACGTGTGTTCTTTGAACGAACACCTGTTCACACATAGTCGATCGGACCCTTATCAAAAAAAAATCGAAAGCCACGTCTGTCATCGACTTTGCCTGATGAATGAAAATCCGTTTAATACACGCTAATTGCAATGAACAATGTTATTAGTAGCTGATCACGATTGTAAATTGTTGACGAATTTCGTTAACAAGTTGTGCGACAAAAGTGAAAGTGACACGGAATACTAACGATGCGGTATTATCATTGGGAGAAACCTTTACTGAATTCCGATCTGGATGGACGTATAGGGGAGGGTGGGGCACGACGGCCCCCTTAAGCCTTAAAATTATTTTTCATAGCTTTCAATCTTCAGGTTAACTTAATTTAGTCCTATCTTAAGC
>JAPYYX010001289.1:0-32881 GCA_030522605.1 Cremastinae sp. B BG-2022a | reverse complement strand
TATATTTGTTATATCTGATGTCTAAGGTTTGACGAAAACGAAAATTCGCGAAGGTCGATTACGTGACCGTGACAACCCTACTTTATAAAGAGGGATTTTCGTGGAATCGACGATTTTCAACCCTCTCGTGTGATCTAACCCCGGATTTTCAGGACTCGCGAGGCTCTCAGTGCGATAAACACGTACCCGGACGCGGGGACGAGCGACTATTTGACGATAAGCAGTCGTAAACGGACGACAAAAAAAAGCGAAGAGAGAATTCCGGCGTGTATATATATGTGTTGTGTGTATACAGAGGACGATTCTCTCACGTACGCGGGGGTGTAGCGAACGACGGGGTGTCTTTACAACTGCGTAGGATAAATATGGGGGCGTGCATGCGTGCGTGAAAGTTCTCCCACGTGCGTGCATCGCGAGAAACATGCAGATGCGCTTTTTCTTCTCACAGACGAAACGATTCAGTTTTTATTTCACTTCCTGAGCACGATTTTTCATCAAACACTCATGCTGGATATACGTTTTTCGTTTCCTCCCTCTGTTTCCTAGGCAAAATAATAATTTTTTAGTTTCGCCTGCGATAAGGACGATAAAAAATATTGTGTTGTGAATACAATTTATTGTTATACGATGGAAACAGTGATCAGTTTTTTATTGAATTATCGATTTTATTTGTTTATTTCATTACATTTGTACTCGGGTTGCTCATGCTCGCTGAGAAAACCAATTTTTTTGAATAAATTTTTATTCGTTTCTCTACGACGTATCCGAGCAGAAACAATTCAATTTTTATTTCACTTCCGGGCACGATTTTTCATCTGCATTTATATTTGGATACATTTTTCATTCCTTTTCACTTTCATGGTTATAAATTAACATTTTTTGATTTCGTTTTCCCCATATACAACACTGATTTATATACATTAATTTAAAGTGGAACGAATCAATATTGATTTCATTATTACGTCGAAAAATCGATGAAAAAATTTCTATGCAACATATCGAATATCGATTTTATTTACTTATTTCATTACTGTCAGCATGAAGGATTCACGATAATATATCTGATGAGAGATCAGCTATATATTCGGGATACATAATATTTAATTGAGAGGTCCGTGTATCTAGTCCTCCGATAAAAGTGTAGGTTTCATCGTATTATTTGTCTGTCTCGTTCGTGAGAATGACCAATTTATGTGCAAGCCCATGAGACCGTCGTGAGGGGCCCGTGTATTCGAGTTTATGGATTGTTCGAGCGTTTCTCTCTCTCTTTTTGCTTCCCTCTCGTCCTCTTCGTTGATTAACTGACTGCACGTCAAGGCACATGTAGCTGTGTACATATTATACCCTTTAGCTTTCTCCCTGTCATTTTTTCTTTTTTCATTTTCCTCACTGGTATTCGTCCTATAAACCACCAGACGTGAAGAAATTCCATGCACTCTTGAAATACCATGCGTATACTAAATCGAATTTGTACTCGAGCCCAAGTTACTCGCGGATGAAACAATTTTTTTGAACATTTTACATTCGTCTCTGTACGGATGCACGTCGAGAAATATTTTCATCCCACGTGAAAAACTTCATTTGGTCATATCAAATTTGCACGCCCTGTGCGAATTACGCTTTTCTATATTTAGATAAAAAAAATATTCATTGAAAAATATCGTTTGAAAAATTCTCTTAAAATTCTTTGAATTCTTTAAATAAAAAAATAAACAATTTTTTTTCGTTTTTGAGGATTTTCAACATTTTTGGCAAAATGCACGTTGAGAATTCGATAGGGGCATTCGCTTTAAAAATCGATTTTCAATCGATTTTTAATTTTAATCGATTTCAATCAAAGACATGAGCAATTCATTTGATGAGAAATTTTTGTTTTTCCATTTTCGAGGATTCCGAAGATTTTTGGCAATTGAAAACAATCGAGCGCGATTGAATTTCGGAAATGTTGAGAAAAAAAAATCACCTCGAGAACTCTTTTGTACATAGCAGTGAGTGACGTTCACATGCGGAATATGGATGAAGGGAGAGAGAATGTTGGCTGAGGTGGCGTTTGCACAGGGCGGATATGCCAAATCGATTTGTCGATTCCATAGAGGAATAGAGAAAGAGATGAAAGGGGATGAGCACTGTTGGCAGCGCGCGCTTCCAACTATTTTTTATTCAACCTTTTTGCCACCTTTTTTCCCGCATCGTCTTATCCGCCGAAAAATTCACGAAAACAACGTATTGCGTCTGTTTTGCGTAATGGCAAATGTATGTCTTATAAAGTTATCCAATCGAAGAAAGATCTGCTGCACGCTCTAAAAAATAAAAATTCTGCAGCAAAAAATGTGTTTTACACGATATTTGTTCCCTTTCAGTGAGCAATAACGTCATAACTCTTGTTTTCTCAAAAATATTCAGCATATCAGAGAAAAATGTAAATTCATTTTGCATGTGCCAGTGTCACACTCACACGATGTAAAATTCAAGAGAATTTTTCGTCTGCGCTTGAATTTTCCTTCCGAAAATCTTTTACGGGCAATTTTACGTCTCATTTACTTCTTGATTTTTTTACGTTCTCGAAAATCCTTCAGGACCTTGAATTCACACATTTTCCTCGAAAAACGTCGCGCATCTTTTCGTCTCGTTATTTCTCTCTCAAAAAGTTTGCTCGAAGCAAACGTATGGATTGCACTTTCTCGGGAGCCGGGAAAAGATAACTTTTCGATAGCGGAATCGAGTCCGGAAATTCTGTGTGCTCATAATAATAATGAAAATAATAATTCCATAACTGTGACTGCCTGGAGCTGACAGTGCAAAAGATTTATGAAACACTCTTCAAACCTAAATTTATCGTGTAAATAGAGATAGAAAGCGCATACGGAGTCGTGATTTACGTTGGAGTAGAATTTTGGCAACATATCCGGGGAAAAAAAGAGTGTGGCGAAGAAAAAATATAAAAATAAAGAAACGGAAGGGGCAAGTGAAATAAATTGTAGTCTCAATTTTTTTTCAATTGTGTACTCCCGTGGCGAAAGATGTTAAGTGTAGCCCGGAAGTTGTACGAATCTCGATGGAAAAAAAGGCGGAGGAATTTCTATTTCTCTTTCTATCGAGTATCGTTGGCCAAGTTCCAAGCGCAAAAGTCTCTGTGGATCGTTATCGAGCTGTTTGAAAGCGTACGAGAGTATCGTGCGGAAAGAAGGATAGAAATTTGTGCTCGAAGCCGTCGAAGAGAGTTGAATTCCGGTACGGTCTTGCGAAAAGGACCGAACTTGCGCCCTTCGGTTACTAAGCTATACACGTATATTCTCTTATAGCATTGTGGAGAAGCAACTCGAGCGTCGCGTGTTTCTGCGACTTTCGTTTGGCCTCCCTCCTTCCCTCCGGACTCCCTTTTCCTGCATACGTCTTTTTCACTTTCACGCTATCGCAAATAAGCCGCCTTCGCTCCCTCGCGAAATCCGATTGAATCGTCCCGTATAAACGTACGAGACAAATGCGCCGCAGAGATTTCACGTCAATATCGTTCGAGTCTTCCGATCTTTTTATTTCATTTTTTATTCTATCTTATTTTATACCGATTCCTGCGCCAGACATTTTCTTCTCCCCCTCCCCCTCTGTGTTTTTTATTCGTTTTATTTTCCGCAATGATTTTGCTATTTTTACAACTGCTCCGTTATTTTCGGTATTTCGAAATCTCGATAGTCTCGTCTGGACGAGCACGCTGAATGCGACTGCAGAATTAACGAGTACACGTCAGATCCTCAGAGATGCATGGAAGGAAATGAAAAATTGTCCGATTGTGCAACGAAGGCGACTTTTTCTTATACTTCTCGCTCGCTCTCTCCCTCGTCCGGTGACTTTTCTTTATCTCGGAATCTCGGAATGTCCGCAATTAAATAACGCGGATGGATTTTCGCTCGATTCCGAAGTGGCTCGCGTGTGGAAATCATTTTATAACGAGATATAACGCCGACAAGGAAATTAATGCGCAACGACGACGATGGGCGCTCGAACGTCTCAGCCTCTGTCTCTCGCGAGCACTTTCTCTCTTTCCCCATCAACTTTCCGGTTTTATTATTATTTTCATTTTTCCAGCATCGAGGACTTTCGATTATTGTAAAAAAAATAGTGCATCGATGACTTGATGAGATAAAAAATAATAAAAAAAAATGTTGACATGTCGGAGATCAAAGTTTTAACGAGCTCGTAAAAATGCTTTTTCTCGCATTCGTAGAAAAAAAAAAAATAACAAACCTTTTGATGCCCCTGATAGAAAATTTATTTACCCTGGAAAGGGTGCAATTTAGCAAACTTTTGGTACGTGCATTCCGAAAATCGAATTTGTTACGCGCGAACATTGCGCACAACCCACGCTCAATTTTATCACCCTGCGAGGATCGAATTTCCGGGTCTCGTTTAAAATTCCCACGCTGCATTCCCATTGTAACAGCTCTCTGAATTCTAGTCGTGTCTTCGCAAATAATGTATCATTTTATGTTTCGCTGAAATTTCATGCTGTTCCACTCTGAAAATTATTATTGTCGTACCTTTATACTATCCCTACGAAATGTTTCTTTCATGTGATAATTCGACTAACGTCAAAGATTGTCAAAACACATCAAAGTATTATTTTTTTATAATTGAATTTCCCAAATACGTCGAGATATTATTTTTCCTGTTAACGAAGTATTCTTCGAGTAAAATAATATCCTCGCTTCGAAGTATAGATTCAGAAAAATCGATCCAAATTAGAAATAACGAGATGACGGTCTAATGAGATAACGATCGAGTTCCGCGTGTTTTTCTTTCTCCTTGAATTAATTCAATATACAATCGTTCGTGTCAAAGTAGATTATAAAGAAAAAGAGAGAGAGAGAGGGATAGCTATTCATTATTTCTTCGAGAGCGGCTCAATCGTCGAGAATTTTCAAATTCTCGACCGTTTTGGCTTAACGGTCTCGTCGCCCCGTCTCATCTCTCGCTAATCGATTGAGCACCACTGATCGAGTGTGTGGGTGGTTATTATTAGAGAAGAGACGAGGTTTATAAGCTCTTCAGATTTTCCTGCACGTTGAAAACTGAGAACGATGATGTACAGGAGGGAAAAAGAGGGGGAAAGAAAAGGAAGAGAGAGGGGGGGGGGGGGGGGGGGGGGGGGGGGGGGGGGGGGGGGGGGGGGGGGGG
The DNA here is from genome assembly GCA_030522605.1 of Cremastinae sp. B BG-2022a. Lineage (NCBI taxonomy): Eukaryota > Metazoa > Arthropoda > Insecta > Hymenoptera > Ichneumonidae > Cremastinae sp. B BG-2022a. Next base: position 27,709 of record JAPYYX010001289.1, on the reverse strand, counting down.
GGGGGGGGGGGGGGGGGGGGGGGGGGGGGGGGGGGGGGGGGGGGGGGAGAGGGAGAGAGAGAGAGAGAGAGAGAGAGAGAGAGAGAGAGAGAGAAAATGAGCGAGAGAGGCTCAAGAGAGCTCGCGCACTCTAATCTGAGCCTTCTTTTTTTCCCTGTTTCCTTTCACTACATTTTTTCCCCACTTTTACCCCTCGAACGATCCCTCTCTGGTCATCATCCCTCGAGAGCCACGATCGTTGAAGCGCTGGCTCTCTTTCTCTACGTTCCTCTCTCGGGTTCTCTCGCTGGGCTCGCTCAACTGAATCCTGATACTCGGAACATTATATTCCTTTTGCTCTGTACATGTGTACGCTCACATTATACTCCGTGATGCTCCGCTATCGTCCTTCCGATATATCGAATTATCGTAAGATAATAATAGAACGATGGAATATTATTAGAACGCTTGCCGCAAATGTGGGGCGCCAACCTCTATTTTCAATAATGTTCGATTGTTCGAATATTCCCTTTGAGGATAGAGAGTACATAAAAAAAAAAAAATTCGGGTAATTCGTTTCGCATAATTTTTGAATTTGAATGCGTATCGACGTTTCGGTATTTCTACTTTAATTAAAAATTAACTCGGGCTCTTACAGTTTCATGTAATGTAAAAATGAAATTATTTTAGCTATATACTTACACGAGAATTAAAGATCGTGGTTTTTTAACAAAGTCTATTTGATACGAAAATCTCATTTTGAAATTAATTTTGCTAAATGATATTTAGTTACACAATTTTTCATAAAAAATGTAATTAATTTTTTATTTTCTGACATACGAAAAATTGCCTTGAAAAGCGTATTAAAAGAATTATATAGAAAGAATTATATACACATTTAAAAAAATAGTAACAAAAATGTTGTTTTAATTTCGGTTTAAATATTATTACTATATACGAAGGAAGAAACTTGCTCACAGAATCTTCATCAGTGACTTGATTTCGCAAGCACGATCGTAATATGTACCAATTACGTGTCTATGCAGACTCGAAGCATTCAGCTCTCTATGTACGCGCATATTCCGGAGGTACCTGTGAAATTTTATTGCCATTAGAGCTCTCACGTCCATTAACCTGGATTCTCGGTGGCAAAATCGGGTCCGTCCGCTTTCCGTAAAATTCGAGAAGGACTCGGCCGCCTTGATCCTGGCGAATCAGGATTCAAGCCATCGCGTCTCTTTGCCTCTCAGCGGCGCGACGACACTCACGCGCGCGAGCAACCGTGTCACGTCCTCTCTCGACGCGTTTACTCGCGAAATAACCCATGAAAATTTATGTTCATTCGATTCCGAATATCATCGATCTTGCAAATTTACAAGCGAGAGCGCTTCGCTTCATTTAACATCGAGCGGCGCTCATTTTTCTCCTTTATCGGCATCACGATGCAACGATATTCGGCCAGCGAGAGATTCAACTTCCCGGGAACATGCTAAAATTATCTTCCAGTATAAATCGAAATTACTGACTTTGTGCGAAATTCGTATTTTACGATTCCTTTCGATTCTATTCTTCCGATTCATCGAAATTTATGTCTTTTTCTTATCCTCGAAATAACTTAATATATAAACTTAATAAATAACTGTTTAATATTTTAAATAAAATTTTTTAATTGCCATAAAAAAATTAAAACATTAAAAATGGTAGATGGATATTTGAATTTATGTGCCGAAAAAGTGCAAGTGCAGGGCAAAAAATATGAAGTTCGAAGGAGAAGAGCGAAGGGAGAAGAGGGAATAGAGTGTATGAAAACGTATTTTTGCACAGCGGGGGAGAGTCGAGAGTTAAAAATGGAATCCACTCGATCTTCATGATCGTCGGGAGAGAAGGGAAAAGGAAAATCCGAGCTCTTTTTCTCTTCTCCCTTCGCGCTCGTCGGGGATCGAGCCGGGGAAAGTGTATTAAAGCGTCTAGGCTGGAATAGGCGATTGCGTAAATTATGACAGATATATCGTGAGCATTAGCAAACGGGAGAGCCTCTTTTCGCGAAAATCTCGCGAGTGTGCGCGACGACGAAATGAGGCAGACGGCGGGTGACGTCCGGGAAAAGGCTCGGAAAAAGGCTGAAAAAGAAGGAATGTGGATGAAAAAGAGAGAAGGGTGAGATTCATGCCGACAAAGGCCTTGTAAGAGCCGACGTGAAAGAGACACCGAGAGAAAGGGATAACACACGAGCAGAGCAGACAAGTGTGAAAAGATCAGAATAAGCGGCCAGGCGCAATTGCAACCCACTGTACACATAAATCGTCCACATTTTTTAAACGCCCATTTGTACTTATTCTCATCTAAATATCGTTCAAAAGATTCTTACGGATTTACAAAAAAAAATTTTTTTTTAGAATGAACAATTATTTTAAAAAATATTTCTAATTTGAATTTGATCATTAAATTTTCTTTCAATTTTAGCTTGTTCATTCTCTGTACTTTTTTATTATTTATTGTCAATTATCTATTCATTCTCCCAAAAATGGATCGATATATACACAGGTTCGTATTTTATTCTACACGTGCCTAACTTTTGGGCTCGTCAGACAATTTAACAGCTCCATTTGTTCGAACGATATTCTATTCTTATTTTAATTGAGATGAAAAATACCTCGATGAAAATAAACCGGAATAATTCAAATAGGGATGAATCGAATTAAAAGTGTGTAGAGAATGAAAACAAGGATGAGGAAAGAATGAATTATTGTTTCTGCACGCGTCATGAAAAGTATCCCACTGTATATTTAATGTTCATTTGACGCCGGAATTCGCAATTGTTTCGTATTTGCGACTTGTCTCGTGCACGCACGCATCGCGATCATATCGCTGCTCATTCGAGCTCGTTCACTCCCGCGGGGATCCGCAGGTGTTTTTTTTTTCCTCTCCCTCTTTCTCTCTCTCTCCAACCTTTTTTTTATTTTATTCTTCTTTTCGGCGACCGGTGTTCTCGTGCCTCGGGCCAACTGTACGCTTTTTTCGGTCACCTGCGGATGATGAAAAAAAGTTTTCCTTCTCCTTCCCGTCTCTTTCTCTCTCGCTGGTACGAGGACGCTGGATTGTACGCGAATTTTTTGGTGCGCCTGGTAAAAAAATTTCTCACGCGCGAAATTGGAACTCGTTCCCAATTCTCATCTCTTTTCATTCCTGCCTTTTCATATATACTCTTCTGCCCAGGAGATTTCATTTATCTTTCCACAAGCGCACACGCAAACTTGAACTCGCTCTGTCTCGCTCGTTTCACTCGACGCTTCTTTCATGTCGATTGTGCCTCTCGTCCGCCGCGCTCATCCGCACCGTGATTAAAGTCAGGATTCATGAAAAAGATGAAAACGAGTAATTACTCAAATTGGTCAGAAAACGAAAATTCGTTGAAATGAAAAAAAAATCATTTAGTGAATAATTAATTTGGATCCTCAATTAGTATAAAAAGGATTTGAGTTCACGGCGCCCATCGTTTAAGGTTTTTTCGATGTTCATTTTGTTTCCTCGTTTCTTTAATTTTTTTAAATTCATTTCCCATGTTCAAGCGGTTCGACCAGTAACAATCCCGCTGCACAGTTGACTCTGAAAACAAAACAAAATTTATGTGAAAAACAAAAAATAAATTATGAAGAAAAGTTTTCTATAATAGATATTCGAATTTCCGGAGAAAAAAGTAAATAATTTTTGCATAAATTTATCTCTCTTGGTTTCATACGGTTTGAATGGCATATCAGCTGTCCATTAGCCACTGAATTAACAATTTTTTTAAGCTTTACTTTTAATTAATAATTTTAATTCACAAACTGGTGCAACCATCTCATCTGGAAATTTGATTTGTAAAACAGTGCAAAGAAATTTTTTTTGGTTTTTTTCAGTTTTTGTTGGTTATATTTTTGGTTTGTCTATTTTTCATTTTAAAAATCGTGCTTCGTTCCGTATATACGGTATAGACTCGTGCAAATGCCAAGGGTAAGAAAAGTGCTAGAAAAGTGTAAGGACTTTGACGATGGGAATGTGGCTCGTTAGCGTTCGCACACAGTCGAAACGTCACCCTTTTGTGTACGAGATTTCACGTCGAGAAGTTTTTTGCATTCGTGCGAGTGCTGTGAGATTCAAGAAAACACCTTCCTCCAGTAGCTGAGATTAGAAAGAGAAAGAGAGCGAGTGAAGTAGCGAGAGAATGAGAAGCAGCAAAGTTTACGATGACACAATAGACTCGTCCAAAGAGCTTCTTTTCTTCGCTCCGTGTCTCTCCTTCGACGTGTGCGCACATACGCTTTGCAAACTGCCAATCCTTCGCCTCCTTAGAATCTCATCGTCTCTACTGCGAAACTTCTCCGACGAGAACTAAGCACACAGAGCGCCGAGAAAAAATAGTCTGGATACTACAGTATCTCATATACAAGAGACTGAAGAAAACGCAGACGAGAGAGGGTTGACGAAGATAAAATGTCACGAAAATGATGATCCATTTTTTCTTCTCATTACCAGTTTCGCAATTAAATTCACTTTGTCATATTTCATTCTCGAATATTAAACTCATTGTGTTTGTGCGTCATTTTTAAACTCGTGGTTGAATTTTGACAATATTTTAGTAATATTTATATTTGTTGTTCGCATGATAATTATTCAAAAAATGTCGGATTGAAATAATTTCAGTTTCAAACTCATTTTGTATTTACTCTGTTTAGCATTTTTGGGATTTGTTTCATAATGGATAACTTTTGACGTCATTTTATTAATATTTTATTGGTTTTTTTGTGACAAAGTAAACAATTTTATTTCGCTTTCTTTCTTGGCGAAACAAGAGCGTAAATATCGATCTCTCCCCCTTTTAGGCATCGAGTGCGTTTCTCATTTCGACGCTCTTGAGTGACACCCACGTGGAACTTTCTTTATTTTCTTTTCTCTCTTTTTTTCGATTCAGAAAGACGATATTTGGACCCATACAAAGTACGTGCGTCCTCTTACACCTACGGGGGCCTATTATTATTATATGATCGTCATTATTATTATTCGAGGCTCGAAGCTTCGATATGGAAGTGAGTATAGAAAAGCGACCGCCGTCATTTTTTTTCTTCCTTGGACCTCTCATTTTTCTTCTCGTCCGATCCTCGTTGCCTCGAGAACATTTTTTTTTCTCGGTGGCAAAGAAATTTCACTCGATCGGCCCGGTCTCGCTCGAAGTTGCGTTACGAGTCTCGGAGCCTCCGGATAATTATCCGTTCCTCTTCAACTTTATTATACACACTTACACACACGCATAGATGTAATATATTTGTCCATATACGCGCTTTTTATTACTCCGCACATTGATGTGTATCTACCGTAAAAGTGCATCGCGCGTTAACGTTGCAATATGCAATATATATCGGTGAGCAGAATACACTCCGTGACGCCGAACCGAGCGCTCTTTTCATTCTCTCCTTTTTTTTCCTTAGATCGTTGCACCGGAAGACACGCTTCGAGAATCCCGCTCGAAATTGAAATTCTCTTTTCCGCGGATGGATATTTATATCGCGAGCGAATTTTTTTTTCACTTGGAATCTCTCTAGAAAAATACAAGGTGTCTCAACAGGGCATTTGAATTTGTGCAATAATTTCATTTTTTGAAAAGTTGGTTAAAAAATTATAAATTTTTTCAAAAAAATGATGAAAAAAATTAAATCGAAATTTAACTCGAAATTGAATAAGTTGTCTTTTCCGCGGTCGAAAATTAATCTCGCGAACAAACTTGTATCTTGTAAATCGGTGTAGGAAATATAAAGTTATTCAAATATTTTAAATTTTCTCCAGTTTGAAAATGCAAAATTCAAAAAGTTTGATGAATAGTTTGACAATGCTAAATTCTTTCGAAAATCATTTTTGCAGAAAAGAATCAAAAACTTCGATTGTGTGAAAGTTTCGCGCAAAACGTATACCCGAGGAAGTGACAACTTGCACAGCACGTGTCGGTTCTACGTTTTATCATAGCTCGGAATTCATCGAGAAAAACATGAGTTTCTATGGGAAACTGTTCCCGCGTCGCTCGGTAGCGAGACAAAGCGCGGTATCGGCTTTTTTCGAGCGTGCAACGTCCCTTGTCAAGAACTCGGCGGTGCTCTCGCCGGTCAGAGATAACGCCTAGAGTTGGAAGCCGGCGAAACTCGAAAACTTTCCTCGTGCCAAGTATTTCCCTATTATACATTAACATGCATATTTATGTTTGTATGTATATTTGTCCATATGTATATAGACATTAGACATAGATTAACTATATACATACTCGCTCGTACCTCCAGACTTGTGTATTAAATTTTCCTGCACCTCGAAATTGCAAAAGTCCTGACGTTTCTCCTGGAAATGCAATTTCTACTAATTCGCAATAACGAGCGAAGGTGATTTTGCATTCTCGCGGTTTCTCTTTAGTTTCGCAAGTCCGTGATACATTCCGGAGGAAATTTCTACCGAAAAATCGCTCATCCGGCTCTCAGAGCCCGTTTTTCGGGATATATACTGATAAGCCGCTGGCTATTCTTTTATACGACTTCCGAATTCAGAATTAGGTATTCTCACAGTAATTCAGTTTTTTTTTTCTTCAACCGTCGAGCTTTGCCTCCTCTCTACGTCGTAATATTCGGCAGAAAAATTTTCCATTCCATTATGCAAAATCTTTCCGGAGCTTACGTACCGTAAAACAAAGGTTTAAGTATTCGGGGCGAGGAATTATATAATGCGCGCACAAATATATTTTTATAGAGGGAATGAAAAAAATGGGAGGCGGGAGTGGTATAAGAGGAAATATTTAAATGCAAACGCGAGAGAAGAGAATGAAGAGGGCGTAGCGGTAGAATAGACATTGCTCTCGTATAATAAACTTGAAATACATCCACTCGAAATACAGGATGCTTCAAAAATCAATATCGATGAATTTATAATATTATAATTATAATTATAATTATAATAATACATTCACGAGAAAATTCAAATTTCATAAATTGTGGAAAATTCGCTCAAAGTCATCGTCGAGCTTGCGAGATATCGATCGTCAAATTTCAACCAATAGGAAAAAGCGTGACCTCACTCGGATGAGCTCATCGCAACGTTACGCATTTCCTATTTGATGACATTTTGCAACCTTCGAATTATCACGATCCAACTCGATAAAAAAAATAGCTCAATATCCTTAATTAGATTTTTAACTTTGAAACGGATTCCCGAATGATCACTGATTATATAAACATTGGACACCCGGTGTGTGAGGTAGCATTTGGGGAACGAAGCCGACCTCTGAAGATTCTCGTGAGCATGCTGTTCTCTCAAGAGCATCCAAGAGCTCGGTGAATATCAATGAACGTTGTGCCAGAATGAGACGGATAAACGAGAGAATGGGAAAGAGCAAGATACGGAGGAAAACGGACTAGATTCTCCATTAGCAGCCCACTCGTTCCGACTCTTTTGCTTTTCACTTCCTTCCTCGATTCTTCGTCTCTCTCGCTCTTTCGATCCAGCACGATTCGCGTATTTTTTGTTCTCATACGAATATATATGTATTTCTGTTTATTCTTGAATATAGAACATCTTGTTATTCGGGGCAGATCAGCTTTTATATATACATATGTATGTAGAGTCCTTTCATTTCGAGCCGCCTACGTGCTTCGATGATATAAAAATCCAAAAATATTCAAAAATATAAAAATATAATGGTTGAAATGATGACAGCGAGATATATTTTTTACGAGGATTAAGAAGTTTCGTCTCGAATATTTTTTCCTCTAGGACATTTTTTTAATAGCGCAAAAAATTCGTGGAATCCGATATTGAGAGGTTCTTCATTCTTCATTGCGATTTACTGGAATTTTGCATGTCCTCACCGTGAATAGCGCCAAGGGGAGAAAAAAATGGAGATTTTATAAATACTTCGGGGAACGCGACGACGACACGTTGGAAGTGGAATTTTAACGAGAATTATACTCCTCTGCTCGGGTCGTCGCGTTGAAATGAGATGGTTAAGAAAATTTAGTTGTCTATTAACCGGCGAGTGGACCGAACAAATGAAGGTTTAATTATATTAAATTCAGAAGGAAAAAAATGTAATTCTCTACTATAAAGTTTTAGATGGCTTGAAAATTTGAGCTAAGTCGATTTTATTTTTTGATACATTTTTTGCCACTCCCTCTCTCTCTGTTTTTTGACGAGAGGGGTTCGAGTCTTTCTACAGGGATTAAAGCGTTCTGGGAGAAATACAAAGTCTCTCGTTGACTCGAGACTTTATCGTATCGCGATAAAGTCTCACAGCATCGTGCGGAAAGTGCTGACTTGGCCCACTTTTATTTCTTTTTAACCCCAGACGATACCCGTGTGTAAAACTTCGAGAACCTTGGGATCTCAAGTCTCTCTCCTTTCATTTTTCTTATCTGTCATCCTTAGTACTCCTCGCGGTTATCAGCGAGACGCTCCCTCGCGTCCGAAAATTTTACAAATAAAAAAATTTCGGATGTGGTGAAAATAAATTCACAAAAGATCAAATATGATATATTTTAAAAATACACACGAATAAAAATAGATGCGGAAAATATAATTCACGCGAAGCTGGTTCTCATTGTCATCAGAGCTTGGATATAAAAATTATACAGGCTTGTAGGCAGGTGAAGAAGAAAAAATTTATTTTTCAGTCATTTCGGAAAATGATCCAATCTCCTTGGAGATAATAAAAGGGGAAAGGACAAATATTCAAGGAACTTGGAGATCTGCTCGTGATATCGGGGATATATGGATACCCTGTTGGGCGAATGTCGAATACTCGACGTGACGGACGAGATGAAAAATTCGGGAGAGGATTGAGAAGATCCGTGAAAAAGGAGAGTGTGCGAAAGAAAAGAAAAAAGGAATCAAAAAGTGGAGGAGGATGGAGCTCAATCGCGTCATTGGATTAGTGGATTACTTCGAGAGGATCGACGAGAGATTCGAGCGAGTGATCCGGGTCCTCAAAATAATTCATTGAGAAGAGAGATGTCAATGAAAAAAAATCGAGAAGTCACGAGATTGAGAGTGTAAATGGAGGAACGAGTCGTGAAAAGATTGAATTGAGGATTTCGAGTGAATATTTTGGAGTTGAAAATTAGAAAAGTTTTGGGAAAAAATGCACAAACACACGAGTCAGCTGCGAGGACCGAACGGAGCGCCAAACCCGGGTCGCGGGCCCGTTCGCCGATGGAACAGTTTCCACGGCGGCGGAGTCGGCAATTTCGGCGACGGGGTCGTCGTCAACGGTGCGAACGTCGGTGCTGGCGTCTCTCTTGGTCTTTCCGGCAAAGTTACGTCCCAGGAACCCTTTAGGGCTGTGCCCAAAGCGGTTCAGGCTCTCAGAAGCGAGAGCGTTGATCGCGCTCATCGCGCCCAACCACCGCCACCACCCGCATTCCCGCGCAGAAGGTTTTCCGTCTGGTGAGTCGACGATTTCGAAATTTATGTCCAAAATGTGGTGAAGATCGTAAAAAAAATAATTCTGTACCATTTATGTTTTTTTTGCGTTTTCATCGATGGTTCATTTTGAGAAATTATTTCACATTGATATATTGAGCGGAATTTTAAGGTATTTTCGACTAGATCATGGTTGCATGAAAATGCAACGTACAATTTTATAAATATTGCATCTATATACACGATAATTTGCAACTTTGTGTATTTGATTTTATAACCACGAATTTAATATTGACTTCTGAGTCTGCTGCATTATTTAGTAATCGTGGTCATATATAGTAATTCTTTTTCAATGTAACAAAATAAAATAAAATTCTTTGTAAAAATGGGTGAAATTTTCACATTAAAACGAATCGAAATTTTGAGTCATTATATCTGAAGTAAAAATATTTTGATTCTTATCATTTTCTGATTAACCTGCGTGGGAGTTGTTTTGTTTGCGATGCGTTATTGCGTAACATGGGAAATCTAAATAGACAGTAAAGCTGAGGCGTATAATTCTATATTCGTGAATTTTCATCAAGCGTACGATGTCGGGTAACCGGATCCATGTAAATACATGCGCTACGCCAGACAAACAATAAATATTTACAACGTACCGTACGTTTTGGATGATCAATGAAATAATTTTCTGTTCAATGAATACTCTGACGTATCTCCAGTCTGGATCGAATGAACAACATAATTTTGAAATTTCATAAAGCAAATTTATTAAATTTAGATAAAAATTATTGAATACGCAATGTTGTTTCCGAATGGAAAAATAATTATTCATCATTGAATAAAAAAAAAGTTTCGAGGGTTTTAAATCGAGAAATATTCGATTTTGCGTGAATATTTATACTTTTACATATTTTTCTACCTGCATAATACTTGAACAAGGGAAAGTAAAGAGGGGGTGTGTGATAATTCAATATTTCAATTCCGAGTCCGGTTCCGAGGTTATGAATTGACATAATCAATTTTGTCGTGCCGCTCTTGGTGTGTAAAGAGGCACAAGAGGGTAGAAAATAAACGGCCCACAGTGTACATACACAGCCCAGTTGACTTATGGGGTATAACGAAAAGGAAAAAAAGGAATTCGTAACGCTCACAGAATAGGATCGATCGTGAATGGATGTTGTCGTCAAAATATCGAGGCGATCGAATGAAAACTGTATTGTACGACAACCACTTTCGTATTGTGCGGGAGGAGAAAAAGCGATTTATATGTATTACCGAGAACGCGTATAATGGAATTGAATGCGGGAGTGTCCGAGAGCTCTTGACTCTGACCCTTGAGATCTCGCAAAAATTCGCTTTCCTCTTCAATATACATGAAATTCAGTGTATAAATAATAGAAAAGGATTCTGGAGGGCTCCATCCGGGCGAAAAATTCGCGCGTCGAATTCGTTGTGGAATCAAATTTATTCTCTTTCAATTAATTTAAAAATTTTATTGACTTGCTTGATAAAATTTCGATCTTCAATTAGTGTAAATTCCTGAAATTGAATTAAAACACATTTTTTTAATAAAAATAATTTCAAATGTATAAAATAAAGTCAAATCGTGTTTATTATTTGCCTCAAAAAATGTCTATTTTATTTTATTATGTTCTCTATCATTTATAAAAAAAATACGAATTTAATCAAAACAGGATACATATACGTTCATCATTTTGCGGTTAAATTTCGGGCGCGTGTATAACCCTCATTCCCTTCATCGATTTCTTTCTCTTTTTAACCATGACGAATAGGTTCAAGTTCGCGGGGGGTGATTTTCCAACCGCAAAACTTTCGAGGGATTCTCAACCCACAAATAGTTCGTCCATATCGTTTCGTAAGTATGGTGTCCCAAAAGTATTTTTCAATAACGAAAAAATTCAATTTCGATACGAAATCCTCAAGTGACATGTCCCAAAGCACTTTCTCACCGGACGTGTTCTCGCTAAATAATAAATAATAAATCAGCAACACTGAGCCAACCGAAAGCTTTTAACAGACCGTAAAATAAAGAATTATTTTTCTAAACGTTGATTCTGTACTTGAAAATGAAATTCAATGAAATCAATTCCAGTGACATTTCCACTGATAAGAGTCCAATATAAATCTTGATAATTGACAGACAGATCACAGACAACATGTATGAATAAACGATAACCATTGAGGCAACCGAAAGCTTTCAAGAGACACCACAGAATAAAGAAAATTCCTTTTTTCGAATAAAATCCGTTACCAGAAAATGAAATTCCATCGAATAATTTTCAGGGACATCAAGGACATTTCCACTGATAAATTAGTGTGCGCTGAACCTCAATATTTTATTAATATTGATGGACAGGTCGGAGACGACTTGTATCTGTGTCGACAAGTTTCGCGTGTGTATTCGTGCATGTGTGTGTGTAAATACGCCATGACGCTAATGGCTGATCCCGTCGATTCGAGAAGTGGTCTGTCAGTTTGCTGAAAGCGCAGTCCGTGCACGGGGGAGGGAACATCTGTCGGAGCGCACATCCAAGCGAATCGATGCCAAGCACGAGAGTGTAGTTTTGTACACAAGTATCTCTTATACACAAATTCCCTCGAAATCGACCGCACACACTCCGCCATCGTTCGATTTATCTTCAGCGAGTACTTTTGTCCACGTATAAAATCAATCGATTTTACCCCCCGTTCAGAAATACCAACTTTACGGCCCTGCTGGGCAATTTTCATGCACACAAGTACCCTTCCGACTTTGTATCGTGTGTAACCCAAAAGATTACCGAGTCAAACGGTTCGGGGATACCGTGACTAATCTCGCGATCTCGACGACAAACAATTTACTTTGACATTTTTATCCGATAATATGATGGAGCTCCAAACGTTTTTTATGCCTTATTACAACAAAATTAAGTTTCAGTATTTACACGTTTTTACGCATATAAAAATATATATTTTCAGTGGGCGAATGTTTATTTGAGTTTGGTAGCGAAAAATGTGACATTTTTGTGTTTTTGATATACAGAAAACTTCAATTTTATGTATTCTTTGAAAAAATTTGTATTTTTGTGCAATTTGGAAAATTTCTGAAATTTTCACGCAAAAATAATTCAGCGTGCGCAAAACTGATGATATAATTCACGACAATTAATCAGAAGAAAGTTTAATTGCTATGGAAGACATGACTGCGTAAAAAGTGAGTAATGAGGCGAATAATTCTTGTCGAGAGAGCGTGCAAGGACGCAGGGGTGAAAAAAGCTCAAGGGCATCAGAGACCGATATAACGTAGAGACAAAATTTGGGGTAGGAATAAGGAAATTGGTCGAATCTCTATAGTGTCCTTTTTTGCGTTGTATTTTTTTTTATTCCATATGCGCAACTCCGAGGACCTATTTCTTATACGTTAAAAGGGGTTTTCCTTTGTTTGCGTCAAAGTTATCTTCTCGCATCAGGGGTGGAATCCTTGGTGAATCTTAGCCCCGGTGAATGTAGTGCCATTAGGGGGAATCCCAGTAAAATATCAGATACATCGGGAACACACCCACACGCTTGTTACGTTAATGGCCATTGTGAGACGCGGAAAACACCCAACAAAGGACAGTGAATGATTTTTGGGTCGAATGTCCAACTGAGACAAGAGCGAAGAAATAAAGGTAAAAAATAAATAAATAAAAGGTGAAACAAAGTTCGGAGGAAAAGGGAAAAAAGGTAAAAAGAACCCCTCGGATACGCAGAACACGCAAGTCGAATTTTTACCTCACTCGGAATAAATAAATGAAGTGGGAGAAGAGGCCAGACACGTGCCGCGTACACGGTGAGCGAGTTTTTCGCCCACGCTTCGGGGAAATATCTGCGGTATCGCATGAAGTATTTTCCCGTGATCGCCGAACACAGTGATCGCGTTATCGCACCGACTTCTCGAATATTATTATGCGCGCAGACGTTCCCGCTTCACGCACTACGACAAAGTTTTAAATTCCTCTCTACTTGAGATACAAAAAGTAGGAATAATTAACAAGAACGTGACTACGTGGAAAGATTGTTTGCGATGACCTTTAAAGTTAGTTTGAAGAACGCCGAGGAAACTACGAAATTGAGTAAATTCGTGACAGTTTTCACCCACGATATATTTTTCTATGGGTCTTGAAAAATTCCTGTATTATTTCAAAAATATTGTTTACAATATTTATTTTTCAGAATGTAATTGTTTTTGAAGAGGTTTTTCATGATCTTTTGTTTAAAAATATTTTATTCTGCAATTTGTCCTGCACTTTGGTCACTTCTGAGAAATTAGTTTTATCAAAAATTTTTTGTCATTTTTTTAAATCATGCGAAACACCAATTTTCTCTTACAGGCTCCAAAAATTAATCGACTTTACTCATTGTATGACTCTTAGAATTATAATTTACTTTGATGGTATCCAAGATTATCTTTCATCTTGATCAATGATTTTAAGTATTATTACACTTTTTGTTGAAAAAGGTATTTTCCATTTTGTTGAAGACATTGTTCAAAATAATTATCGACGCTTTGAATTTGTTTTTAAAAATATTTTTTTCGCAATTTGTTTTGGTGTACACTGCGATAATTTATGAGAAACTAGTTTTACTAGCAAATACTGCACTGGATAATTTTTTCAATCAAGCAAACGACCAATTTTCTTGTATACAGGTTTCAAAAAGTCGATCGACTTTACCAGAATGACTGTAAAAATTGTAATTTGTCTTGATTATATCCAAGATGCCGATTGCTTCTCTTGATCATTCATTAAATTCTGTAATCACTGAATTAACGACCGTTGTACTCGAATTATTGGAACAATTTAATTCTCTTTTTCTTTTCCGAGGAACAAATGAGTCAAGCCGCGCGTGGTCAGAATACAGGAGAGGTTATGATTCTCTCGCGGTCGATTAATAATACTTCTTTCCCGTGTCTGTGTTCCCTCGTTACGTGCGCTTGATGATAATTAAACGAGGAATACGTTTCGTGTTTCAGCTTCGGCAAGCGAACGGGTGGCAGCGCCAGGAGACCCAACGAATGCTTCGTCCTCGAGCCATCCGAGATGATAGTCGTGAGTATTATTTAAATTCACATAATTTCCCTACCCGATTTACCAAAAATACGGAATTAACACATTCCTCTCACGCTTTTTTTCGTCTAATTCTTTTCGAATGTCAAAACCGATTGAATTTATGTTTCGCAATGTTCTCATAATTCATTATTATGAAAGTTGAGCGAAATAAATTATTTCAATTCACGTCATGATATATTAGACTTAAATCAGACTGGAAATAAATTCGTAAATCTCCCAGATGGCTATTTGATCTCGCTCGTAGATTTAGTGGGAAAGTTCGGTAGATATTGAACGCCCTTGTCAATGTTAGACCGGCGTGTGATATTAAGTTCAGGGTCACGTCGTACAGAGTGAGGTTTACATTAATGTAATTGCACGGAGAGCCATAACGCTCGTTTTTGTGAGCGCAATTTCATCTGCATGTGTGTAGAGTTTCTTACATGTATACATAATATATACACACATGTATGTATGTACATACGCAGAGTGTGGAAAGGGGGCCTGTGAGCTTACGGCAGCTGAACCTGCACGAGCTTATTAAAATTGACCTTGCATCCCGCCAACATTTTGTATCTTTACCGAGATTCCGCAACATCCAGGTCTGAACAATCTTTAATAACCCTAAAACACAACATAAATGTTGGAAAAAGATTTGTTCAAGTATACATTTTGCTGTTCGCATTCCAGAAAGGAGAAAAAAATTGATAGTAAAAAGATCATTAGCTGAAAATAGTATAACAAAACTTTTCGAGCAAACATACAATGTGATCTGAATTTTAAAACAAAAAGTAGATTAACGATTTAATAAAATTGCCAATTTTTCTCCGAGTCAACAGCAGAAATTTTATTTCTGTTATTTTTTTCTCAAGTCGAAATGTTAAAAAAGGGCACTTGGAAAAATTATTTGAGTGTTTTATCTATAAATTGCTTTTGACTTCTCTAATTCTTTATACTTTATACCAACTTGTTTAACTTGTTAAAAATAACTCCACTTTAGGATCGTTGTGTTTTACTTCATCTTGTCTTATAAAAATGAAATTTCCAGTATAGAGGAAATAATTTGAAAGCTTTCAAAGAAAATATAATTCGAAAGAAAAGTTTTGACGTAAAAAACCGCGTTTTCTGAGAAATATCGGAATTAAACCGAATTGGAAGAGCCACAGGAGTATCGCGGCGTTCGATATAAGGCGGCGAGGGTGATTGAAAGTCTCTTGATATCGAGACAATGCTGTCCAGACGAGAGAAGTCGAGAAGCACGAACGTGCACGACAGTTAATCGATATCACCTCTCGACAGAGACTATCTCGCGACCATAACATAACACATTCCGAAAAATCGACGAATAAAATCTTACTCAAAGCCTTACGAACTTTCAAGCGTTTTACCTAAAGTTTCTTCTAGTTTTCTAGAAGATATTTCTCCTTTATGTCTCACTAGAATTTCTCTCAAGCTCGAAATTTTCGCTCTCGTATACTAATTTCGGGACAATCTGTTTTGTTTCATAACTCTCGAGGTGTCAAGAACATTTAATTAAATTTTTATAACATGTCTTATATAAAGAAGTTATTATTAACATAAAAAGCGTTTTACTGAAGGGAAAATTATTCTTCATGCGACGTTTTTTTGTAATAAAAATGTTTATGACAATGAGTATTAATTCAAAGTTTCAATGAATGGTTTGAATTTATATAGGAAAAGATAAGGTGAACGAAAAATACAAAAAAATAAAAATTTTACATTAGTAATTTTAACATAGAAATCTCTGTATTTAGTAAGTTGATAAGTTATTCAGTTTTTAAAAAACGTTTAACAAAATAACAATTAGTATTTTATCAACTTGAAACCTCGAATGATAAATTCATCTCGAAAATATTTCTAAATTAAGAACAATAAAAATGTCTAAATTTTTAAATCACTTATTTTAATATAAAAAGTACAGGGATATTGATATAAAAAATGTAGGAAACTTTGTGAGTACACAGATCGGATGGAATACAAAAAATTTGCATACTTTTAAATTATAATGACAGTAAAAATGTTCAAAATATTGCATCGTCGTTCGTTTAATATCGTGCTGCCACCTGCTGTTTCTCTAATGGAAATTTCTTTACCGACTGTACATCGGTAAAAAAAATGTCTGTCAATTTGAAGTTCGTAACGGAAAGTTATATTCGAAAGATGGTGCGCACGTCGCTAATGTCGAAAGCTGTTTATTGATTACATTAAATAATGAAAATCCCATAATGAGAACGAAATTAACCTGTTCAGGAAGAATATTTGATTTTTTTCAAATTTCTTTTTAGATCCCATAACCATGGTTTTATTTTTAACAAAGATCGATAATTTATCTGAAATGTCGAAATTCATAATTTTTTATAGTTCGATCCCCAATTCGTCCACTAAATTATTAAACGTCTATACCATCGAGACGAGGTCTATTTTCTTCCTCTCTTTTTTACCTCGGACTACTTCGCGATACGCCGAGAACGAAATAAAGGAAGAACATTTCGCAGTACACCGGCGGAGAATAATTCCACCCTTCGACTCCCACGCTCCTGCAGAACTCATTGTTTTATTCACAATTGAATCCAACCCCCTGGCAAGAGTGGAGAAATTCGAGCGAAATTTCAAAGGGTGAAACGTTCGGGCTTTCCTCTCATTTTTTTACTGCCAGAGAAAAATTTTTCTCTACGGAATAAAAAAGAAAAGAGAAGAAAAAATAATTGGGAAATCCTGAGAAATTTCTCGAGTTTGAAATTTTTTATATTCTATTTTACCGCACGTAACTTTTCATTATTTCTTTTTTCAAGAGGTAAAAAATCGTTTGACATTCGCCGGAGAATGCAAGGTGTGTTGTATAAGAGTCTGATTTAAATTATATGTATAGAAAAACTCAAAATACATATAAATATAAAAAGGCAAAAATTTGATGTTTAGCAATCTTTGTGCGATTAATTTTCATTTTTTACAATTTATGGTGTCAGTTATCATAATACGTAAAAATTCAAAATGAAATTGGCAAAAATTGGATGTCCGGCAATTTATGGGATTAATTTTGAAGTTTTAGAAAATATGATGACTGATGTTGCTTCGTTCTGAAGAGATATCTATTGAAAATGTAAAAAAAATCATTGGCGGAACGAGAGTGAAGGACGAGACAAAAATTTTTTTAAATGCACGGTCGTGGACTTGTACCGAGCGTGATAAACGAGTCCGGGGGTAAATAACCGCATCAGCGTCACTCTTGTAACGGTTATTCTCGCAGCATCGCGGCGCGAGTGCCTCGCGCCGAGCCTCTCTCCGTTTCTTTCTCGCGATTCAACAAAATGGAAAGCCGCGTCCTGACGGGATGTCGAGTATCATACACGTTACGTTCTCTCTACGCATGTATACACGCGTTGCTAACAGTTCTCCTACGGTATAGGGAAAAAAGAAAGAAGAGGAAAACGAAAAAAATTCGTGAGATTGCGGAAATGTGACAAACGGTATTGCTGCGAAGGGAAAATGAGAAACAAGAAGGGTAACATTAGTCTCTTTGCAATTAAAACATCGTAAAAACTGTAAATAAACTATAATAAAAAATAAATTAAAATATACATTATCTCGTTTGAAAGCGTGTTGGACATTTTAATCGGATATAAACAAAAAGAAAAAAATAATAATTTGTGAAATTTGTAAACTACGAAAAAAAACCAACACATTTTAATTGAAACAAATATTTTAAAGATTTTAATTACAATAAAAAAAAAATAAACAAATTATAGCTCTGAAGTGTCACGAGAGATTCTGCATATAAAAAGAAATTTAGAGCGAGGAGTATAATTTTCTTTCACAAAAATGGAATACGGAAAAATTGCATAAGAGGTGTTAGAGTATAAATAGAAGCGTAGAATATGAAGAGAGAGAGAGGATAATTGAAGGCGGAATGAAAATTGGGTGCAAACGGATGCCTCTCTCATTGTGTACGTAGGCTGAAAGGATCACGATTCGAGATGAAAATGCGAAGTGGAAGCGAATCCGAGAAATCTTTGAGCAAACTGGAGAACGTATAGAAAATGAGATTGAGATAGAAATAAATTCACGTAAAAATATACGTACATACTTTATATTGTGTACAAAGTTGAATGAAATTCTACATATTTTTCGAGAGTCTCCAATTTCTAGAGCGCTCGCGGCTTGGTATGTTCAAAGGCCGGAAAATAAACATTTGTCGTGAAAGTGAGAAAAATGTACATGAAAGAAAATCATGAGGAAAAGATTAAAAATGTTTCAACCCGGAAAATCATTTTTTTGACATTTCCAAATATTACTTTACATTTTTACGTACTTGCTTAAAATATACACATCGGAAATCGACTGATCTCTTAAAATTTTACAATTTTTTTATCAGTATTTTATGCATCGATTTTTTATTACGTTTCATTTGCTCAGTTCTATCGTTTAAATTTTTTTAATTTCCACCACGTTTCGATGGAAATAATTGATCATTAAATTTACGAATTATGACGATGGGAATTGTCAATTATGCATAAAATGACGTGAGCAGCTAAACTTTTATGACGTTACATTATATAAACCCATTCTTTATGAGTCTTAATATTTTCAGTAAAAAGTCTAATGAAAATTGTACATTAAAAATAGAAATCCCTAAGCTCTGTTATGTTATGCGCGCAAATAACCACAAAGCTTATTCAAGAGACCGTCATGATCCAACTACTTGGAACGAATATACTGCATAAGTGCTCCACTGATGAATTATCGCAGTTGGAAACTCGAAAATTTGCAATAATGCGTATTAGGTAGTCTAGTCTATTCCGTCGTATCGTAATTACTGTTATTTTCATCGGAGCTATTTCGCGATGACTGTACGGTTGAGTGCAACGAACAATGATCATCGTTGCACATCAGTACCACTCTGGCTTGGGCAAAGCTGATAAGAGACTCGAGTCCAACATGCACTCTGGATTTACTGTACACACATGCACATATATATACGTTTCTCCTCTCTTCTCTTCCCCTTTCTCCGAATCAGCACGTGCACACACACACGAACGCGCATCAGATGCACTTGTCGCGACTCGAGTTTTAACTGGCGACAGGAAGTCGTATCTCTCGCGAATCCCGTCATGGACTTCGAGAGATCTCCGTGCTCTGGACCATGCACGATCTCGCGAGCTCGCACATTTGATTCCCTGGTTGCATAACTCCCTTTTGTTCTTTAGAACACTTTTGTGCTTTTATATTGAAATAGTTCGTCCAGAGAAAATGGATGATGCATCGAGAAATCCGAGGAGATTTTCTTTTTCGACGAACGAATTCACGTAATCACTTTTACGCTCTGAAATTTTCGCGTTGAAGTAAAATTAATTGTCGCGTATGATAAACTTTATTTTCTGTAAAAAAAAGTTTTTTTATCGCACAATGCATCGCTTTTTAATAAAATATTTTTTAGATCTGAAAATGCATTTTTTCAAATTTTTGTTTAATTCAAATTTCGATGAAATCTATGCAACGATTTCGTTTTCATTAACACACTCGGGGACGCCGGAACGAGACACGGTGAATCTCGAGTTTCGTTACAATTCTCTCGAGGGCACGGTGTGTATCGATTGCCGCGTAGTCGCAGAGATTGCACACCCGTCGACGAATCCCGTATTAATTACACAAGTTTTAATCGCCAGGAACGTTGGTACGGTGCTATTCGGTGCAACGGGATAATAAAAAAAAAGAAAATCTTCATCCCATTTACATTTTTACGTCGTTTCAACTTTGATGAAATAATAACGATAATGATATGATCGAAATTTATGACTTTACAATTTTCATAATTCGTATAAGCTTGCGTTAAAATATCAGATGATGGTTTTATCCAATTTTATCTCTATTTCTATTCTGGAATTTGTTTTTATTTTCATTTTTTTTGGCTCGTTCGGCTTGGATCGAATTTGACAGCGAAATCGTTCCA
The DNA here is from genome assembly GCA_030522605.1 of Cremastinae sp. B BG-2022a. Classification (NCBI taxonomy): domain Eukaryota; kingdom Metazoa; phylum Arthropoda; class Insecta; order Hymenoptera; family Ichneumonidae; species Cremastinae sp. B BG-2022a. Next base: position 7,243 of record JAPYYX010001289.1, on the reverse strand, counting down.
TGTATCATCGGGGTCGAGAAAGTTGCGTAGTTCGTGCCACTGACAGGTGACCCTCTGACCCGTAATGCGAAGCTTGATCTTCTGACCTTAACCCCTTTTTTCCTTCCACTCCGCTCTCCAGACTCCATTTTCTTTTTTCTTCATTTTTTTCCTCCTCTCAATCTCGTTTCCTACATCGACAGACGATATCGATTTTTCCCTCTGGTTGATGACAAAAGAGAAAAAGTCTTCTTATTGTTAGTCGAGCTTGAATTCAATTTCGAAGTTTGGATTGCCATCAGCCAAAATGATCGAACAATTTGTTTCTATCTGGGAAACAAAAAATTTATAAGAAAATTTACTCATGCAGTTTTTTTATCTAATTTAACGTCTTTAAAATGTTTAGAAAAAAATTGTCGATTTTTATTGATGACATGAAATTATAACGTGACAGGAGTTTAAACTGTCAAATACGTTGGGCAGAATCGTTAATTTCTCTGCAACATTTGGGCTGTCGCACCTGATGCGTTTCTTCGCACTAATCAAGGCAATCCCATTAGGGAAGCAACTTGCATACGGGACATATACGAGAGGCAGCGTCGAGAGCTAGGCGGTATTAGCGTCGTTCGTATATATAGCGCTGCCTTCGAGTCTGGGCCTCTCGGTGCGCCACGCTTGACTGGCTTCGATAATTGATTCTCTTCTCGAAACTTGTCTCTTCCTGCCTCTTCACCTGCTTTTCTCGATGTCACTGGCAGAAACTGCGAAGCTTCAGGGGCTTCGAAATGCTTTGGTGTTTTGAACGTTTATTATGGCCCTGGATTTCAAAATTCCACTCGAGGAACGAGAAAATGCGAAAATTACACATGAAGGGAAATTTTGAAATTTTAAATCTTGAGTAACGATAAAATTTATTCATTTTTTAAAATATTATTATAATACAGAATTAATCAATGTTTTTTAATACGATGCAACAATTTTTTTGAAATATTTTAAATGTATATTGTGCAACAGCAATTATTTCATTTCAAAAAAATTATATCACTTTTTTTTCGTTCTATATACATACGATAGTAAATTAATCACGTAATATTACTCATCCGAGAATCTCTCGATAGTGTCATCGACATGGAAAATATCTCTCAATCTGTGCGGTTTGGCGACTTTAAAATATACGTCAAGTGTAACGAGAGAGAGTGACGAGTGTCCCGCTCGCCGGGACGTCGAGACGCTCTCCCTCGCCACATCCGTCGTGACTAATCCTACGGGCTCGAGTAACAAAAAAAAAGAAAAAAAAAATGAGGGTACGAGTACAATAACGTAACAATTATTCTCATATGTCACTCCATTCAAACTCGTTATTAATTATTTCAAACTCCGATTGATGTCGATTCCACGCAAGATTGATTACAGGAATGTGCCGTGAGAAACTTTTTTTGTCTTAAATACCTCGCAATTTATTCTTTTTAAATTTTAATTTGTTTACATATGACAAATGAAATTTATCTTAAATCTTTTTGTCGTTCTATTCCATTTTACAAAATTGATAATTAACAAATTTGTTCGTTTATTTTCCTCATCAACTCATGTTTATGCATCGTTCAACTTTTCGATTCACAATCTCTTCTGAAGTTGAATAATATCGAGCTTTTTTGACGAGCGATGAATGCTTTCCAGCCTCTTTTACGTTTGAGAGCAATGGAGGATCGCGAGCAGGCACTTTTCAGGATTTAGCCTCGAGAGACAGAAACTATTTCGTCAAAAGGAAAAAGCAATTAAAGGCATCCACTCGGCGACCTTTTTTTCATTTTCACTATCTCTCTTTTTTTCTCCGGCAATTTTGGACTTTTCGTACCATTTCTCGTCCCTACGAAGACCAATAACCACCGAACGGTCGTTTCGTACATTCGGTGCGAACACTCCGGAGTCCGGAATAGTCTGGGACACTCGGCGCCCAATTTCACGGGAACACGAGTACCGAACTTCGGAAATGAAAATTACAGAAAAAAAATGATGAAAAAGAACAAGAGACAAAAAGAATCCTCCGGAGCAAATCTTAGTTAAGTCTTACAAGAGGATCCACTTGGATATTTCGAGAACTCGAAGAGAACGGAGGGAGTGACGAAAATCTCGCCGTTAAATAAATTGACATAGTCTTGGAAAAAAATTTGAAATCGTCTCGAGGAAACAACGAAGTCATTCTGTATTATTTTAAAAGACACTCTTGCATCTGTCGTCCAATATATATTTCACAGTCTGTGTTTTTTAGCTTTTTGAAAATCCAAAGATAATGCCAAACAATAGAGTATATTATACCTCAAAAAATGACTTTTTTTTCAAAATACAGCCAATTTTCAAATAAAAAAAAAATTTAATAAATAGAGTTTAATTAAAAAGCAAATTTTCACATTGATAAAATCGTCTGCCAACGAAAAAATTTCAAATAAATTCAAAAACTAGTCTAGACACTTTTTTCTTTGAAATCGTAATCTTTTTTTAGTTTTCTGGTAAAAAAATACGCAGAATACTGTTACATTCAGAGAATGGAAAAATCTGTTGGTGAAGTTCATTCATCGTACGCGTATGCGTAACGTAACTTCCGACTGTCGTGCACAATGCGGGGAAAAAGAAGGAAGAAATGAGAGAATAAGAAAAGGGTTGAGAGGCAAACACGTTCCGAGACATCCCACTTCCGGTGTGTAATGCGGTATTAGCCGTCTCCTTCGAATTCCCGTCTTATTCGCAACTGCGCTTCTTCGGCGCACAAAACGTTTCTCTTCCCTTTTTCTCCTGATTCCAAGCCGCAATGAGTATTTTTAAATTCTCATCTCCTTTCTTCTCCTTCTCTTTATTTTTTATTCACATATATCGCGACTCAATTTGTCACTTTTTGCATTTTTAGAATACACAATCGACCGCGTGTAAAAAAAGTTCTAGCCTTCTATGGAATTCGTGCGATATATCAAATGAATTATCGAAGGTCGAGTCATTTATTCGGAACTGAGTCAATCGCGATTAAAACATTTTTCTTGGGGGTTTATTTTTCTACGGAGTTTCAGCTTCTCGAATGTTTTCTCTTTCTTTTTTATTCACATACACGACGGAATTGCTCACTTTTTAATTTTTCCGGATGCACGACCATTTGCGAAAAAGAGAGAGAGCCTTTTACGGGATTTATTGATGGATATTAATCGGAAGTCGGAATCAAATATTATAAGAATTGACTCAATGGCGATTCAAACATTTTTCTGGTGAATTTTCTTTTTTATGGAGTTTTGTCTTCCTGAATTACCGTTTCGAGAGCCGTGACAGTCTCGATCGACGTGCGTTCTGTAAGTCGTTGCGATACACACCTGCGCGATTCCAGACGATTTAGAACGACCTACTCCACAGAGACTTTGCGTCATCGAGTACGCTGCACCTGTTTTTTTTTACCTTTTTTTCGCGCTCGCCGCTGATGAGAATTATTTCAGCTCGTGAAAGGATTGCGTTCATTTTTCATGTATCCATAAATTTAAATGCAATTTATTGGCTATCGCCCCCTTCCCTTTCATTTATTTCTTCACTCTGTTAACTCACATTTCTCGTTTAGATCGATATTTATTCATTTTTTATGTAGGATCAAAATAATGAATTCTAGTACATCAATTATCTTTTTTCACTCGATATAAAAGTGTACAAATCATTCAGAATAATTTATAGGAAATTGAATTATGAGATCAAGAGTCACGATAGTTTTTTTTCTTATTTTTCCTTATTTTTTTAAAGTTTTTTCTTTTTAATTTGAAAGCTGCACTTGAGCACAATTGGGGTTTAAGAGAGGAAAGAACTCGCGTTTAATCTCTCTTTCATCTCTCTTTTTCCTCTTCTTTTTCTATTGTTCGCGTCACTTCTCGCGCACCTGTTATACCTCAACTTCCAATCCCCGAGTTGAATTGGCTACTCGATAGACAAAACAAGAAATCGTCGAAAATTATTTTCATCGTATTCTCGATCATTTCAATAATTTTATTTTTAATTGCTTACACAAATACAGTCATAATTTTGATTTTACTTCAATATTCTATTGTACTTTTATCTTTATTTTACATTTTTTTCATGTTTTTTCATGCAATTTTAATTGAAATGTCAAAAAGTTATAATTGCAAGGTTATGGTCACAAAATTTTGTCGTCCCATTGACACGTGTACGACACGATGATGAATTTTGTCACGCAATTTTCACTTTATTTCAAATGTTACTTTAATCTTCGTCACATTTGTCATGCATGCATGTTTTTTGATGCAATTCGTATTCAAATGGGAACGTAAAAAAATTTGATATTGCAGGGTTATTGTTACAAAATTTAGTCGCCCCATTGACACGTGCGAATCGATAACGAATATTGTCACGCAGTCCATTATCGCAACTCCGTTGCATCGGGAGAATGAAAAAGGGAGAGGGAGAGTGGGCGCGTTGCACGCTCGCCAGTTAATGCAGCAATAATTGAAGTACGCCGTCGAGTGCATCCTCTAGTGAATACGAGTGTAATATTGCAGATACCCGCGTGTGCGTTAGCCACTGCGCACATTTTTGCAGACTCGTACATTGAAGACGCAAAATATTCACAGCAGATGCAGTCTTTTATTTTCTCGAATCAAAAGAATTATAATGTGAGATTTTAGACTTTCGTGGTCGTTACTAATTGTAACAAAAATATTCACTTCTGAATTGGAGTCGTATCCTATTTAATATAAACGTTTTCTCATTTTTTAGTGTCTCTTATTTAGCTCTCAAGAATTATTCGCCAAATTAAAAAAATGTTTATCAGAGTTTTTGAGTTTTAATTCCGAAAATGAAAACTTTCGAAACTCCATTTAATTCCATTTTCTTTTTGGAAGTGCAATCCTTTTAGTTCTTGCAGTAGCTCAGGTAGATCTGGTGATTAAATGTAAATGAAAAAAGAGCAGAAAATGAAGAGCGAGAGGCTTGCAACGGTAAGTTCGCGTTCGTTTGCTTTTTAATCTCATGCTCAAACGGTTCTCGTCCACAATAGAAACGATACAGAGAAGAGAGCAAGCTGACTCGAGAGTTGAACGAAAAAACGGCGTTTTTTCTTACTCAAATTCTCGTGACTTGGGCCCTTATGAATGCAAGAATTTCATGAGACGAAAAGAACCTTCATACCGAGAAGAGCAATCAGTCGGATGCGTGGGCGAGTCCGTGGGTGAGTTCGCGGACACGATATCCGAATCCAGTACACGCCGAGCGTAAAACCCATACCTCGCAGAATTTGATACAGATATACAATAACGTCAAAAAGTTTTCAAGGGACGCCATGATTGTATTTAAATTGTAATTATCTCTGAGTAAAGACTTTGAAGTAGGAATACAAAAAAGTGAATTCTTAAACTTAATTAAAAATGAAATAAACGCTAAAGTAAACATCATGGACGTAAGAATCATTTTTTAAATTGTTAATTATTATTTATAAATTGGATATTTATCATCGTAATGTGTATTTTAAATTAAAAATATATTATTCTTCGAGACAAAATCGTAAAGTTGTAAATTAAAAATTTCTCTTTGTCAAAATGGAGATGTTGTTTCGCGACAGTAAAACTTTTTGGTCGTAGTGTATTTATCGTATATATGTGTATAAAATGCGATATACGAGGAGAACGCGCTTTCGCGACAGAAAGCTGCGTTTTACGTCGATTCGACGCATACACGGCTCAATTTACGTCGGAACGTCGCATACTCGGGTGTAAAAGCAGCGTACTTGGTATTCGTGCAGATAGGCGAAACCCGTGTTTTCATTCATAAAAGCGAAGTACGACGGGCACACTCGTGGCCAACGACGAGTACGACTCCCGCTCACCGGCGATCTGATACTTTTACCACGCGCTTAATACATTTTCACGATGTAGACATGCACAAGCTCGGAACCGTTTTATGTCCAATTGACCTTTCTTTTACGGATTTGGCTCGTTTAATTTCTCATTCCTCGAGATAAGAATTTCTTGTATTTATCAATTTGACTACAAAATTAAATTACATTCTTTCAGAATGTATAACATTTTACATTTATTTTTTGATGATCCTGAATTGAATTACGATTTGGTTTTAATTGTTCATTTTTTATTGTCATATTCGTCGAGATAACAATTTTTGTATTTATCATTTTAACACGAAATTCAATTATGTTTTTTCGAAATATGATATTTAAAAATTTTTTACTTAAATTTAAATGAAATTGTAATTTGTAATTTGCTTGTGCGATTTCATTCGATTATTTCCGTTTTCATTGAAGTTCAGTACTATAAAATTATTTTTCGAGAGACAGGCAATAGAATTTGTGAAATGAAGTTTTTGACATCGCTGACGTTTTCTTTGAAGAGAAAAAGATTTCTTCAAAACTTTTATCCTGGCGAGACTTTTCTCACTTCGGTAGAAAATTTTCGCCGTCGGAGGTAAAAATTCGAATGAAAGAAGGCCGGAGTGCTGGGCGTGGAAAAGCGAGAAAGGAGTTTTGTAATCCTTCGACGAGATTCGCAATCTCATCCCCTCGTGCCTAGACCACGGAGAAAAAAAGAGTATTGAAGGAGAGGCAAAAGTAGCAGCTAGAAAATTTCGTTCCTGGTTCTCATACCTGCGAAGAGTGGACGCCTTCCCCTCTTTTTTTCTCTTTCGCCACATTGCCGCAATATTTAAGAAGAGCTCTAGTCTCCAAAATTCGTCACGTACTCTTCTGGGAAATTTCCGAGCCCCCGCGTGCTCAGAAATACGAAAACATACATTCGTTTTTCATGGCAAATAAATAAAAAAGCAGGAAATTTCCGATAATGTGTGTATATACGTACTTCAAATCGAAAGAAAAAATATTTTGAGATTTTCATGATGCTTTATTGGAACTCCGTGGGATGTAAGAAGCGTGGTTGAGAAGATTTTTTACAACTTCACAAAACGCCGAGGAAAAAATCAATGGAGGTGCAAATATTGAAAATAAAAAATTGATTTCACGTTTTCAATAAAAGTTGGATGAATTTTTTTTTTCATTATTTTTGTCGTGACTCTTTTATTTGATGAGAGCAAGAAACAAAAGATAAACTCAGTTTTCAATTTTTTTTTGTGAGTTTTGCAAAAGTACAGCTGATGTTTAACATGCGGCTATAAATAAGATTTCAAAATATATCAAGAGTCGCGGTAGAGACTCGAGGCAAGTACATTTACGGAACGTCAACTGTACGCTCTCGAGCTACCGCTACTCTTTTTCTCCGAGTTT
>JAPYYX010001288.1:0-38057 GCA_030522605.1 Cremastinae sp. B BG-2022a | reverse complement strand
CGGATGTACGGTCCAATTTTTGATGACAAATGATTTATTAATTGATAAATTCGTAATTTACGAAATCTGGGTGGTCACGTGGTTTCCATTGCCCTTAATCTCTCGACATCAAAAAAATAAAATTTAATAAAATAAAAATAAAATTTAATTTTATTTCAATTTCGTGTACCTCGTTATTTCGTCTAAGATCGTAAACGACAATTTTAGCTGAACAATTAGTATTTTCGGACGACGAGTCGAGGATCCAGAGTCTCCCTCGCGGATCGACGTCCAATCCGACAACGGACACGAGCCCGAGGCAGCAATTATCATGAGCAGACGATTTTGGAAAAACGCGAACTTTGTCGTTCAGATCGGTCGTCCCAGCCACGAGACTCTGATTCTTATGTTCCGGCTCGGGCCAATGAGCCTCGAGAAGAGTAAACACGTTGTTAACATCGTTTTCACGTCTCCCAACACTCGGCACAGCGAAAAAGACGCGATTTCTCCATATGGCGAATTTCCATATCGGTAAGTCGTTCGTTAATCCGACGCTAGTGAAATCCCATGTACAGAGCGAACATTTCGGAATAATAGCGATCACGACTAACGCACGGTAAACCAATGACAAATAAATATCAAGAAGCATTTCTTGTTTCAATCCCTTCGATATCCCGGAATGTGCATCGACGAGTCGCTCATTCTCGTTCGAAAGGGAGTAAACCGAGTAATCGATGCACTGCTCATTTTGACAAATATCCGAGAATACAGGGAATGAACAAAGTGCATCGTTGCAGTTTAATATTCAAGGATTGAAGACTGTGCGTTTCCATTTTATAGCTCGTCATCAATTTTCATGTCAAGAATGAAAAAAAGTCGCAAATACAAATACAAAAAAAAATTCTTTATGGTCATGAATGTATGAAAAATGTGTAATGAATGTATGAAAATGAAATAAAAACGTAGACAAAAAGTCAAAAAATTGCTGAGAAGTTATTCAGACAAATATTACTTTTGTCAGTAAATAAAAGTTGGAGAAAAATGGGATATTGCTCTTTTTATTGGATGCTCGTAGTAAATTCTGTACGATTTATTAAAAGAGCGGTACTTTCATGGAATGCGAATGATACGTTGCGTTATATAATTATATACAGAACGTGAGTAAAACAGTGAACGCGTTGTATCACGTGTATTTTTTAAATGCGCATTTTGTGTGTATAATGGATAATTTATATATTCATGATAAAAATCATGATAATTAAATAATGGCTTGAAAAAAAATGTAATTAGTGCTTTTTCGCAGATAGAAAGCTATATAGATCAAGTGTTTACGAACCGAGAAGTTATTCACTTCTATCATTACGAATTTTGCCTTTATGCGCTTTATTCGTCTTAATTAGTTGTTTTGGTAATAACATATATATCATTAAAGATTATAAAATCAAAGATTTTATCACTTTGAAACAAATTTTTTATTAATTCGTATAAATCGTTGTTTAAAGCAAGTTGAAAGTCTTTTCGTAAATACCAATAATTTTAAACATTTATTTTCAAATACGAGAAGGAAAAGATAAAAAATTGTAACTAATTGATCTTTGAAATATCGATTTATTGGTGATTTTTGGTAATAAAATACATGTTTTATTTCAAATTAGATAATTTAATAGCTTAGTTATGTGTATAATTTTATTATATTTTTTTATATCATTGTGAAAGTAATTTTTTATTTCTGATTAATAAAAAATTGTAACAAATTGATTTTTGAAATATCGATTTATTGGTGATTTTGGTAATAAAATACATGTTTTATTTCAAATTAAATAATTTAACGACTTATTTGTGTACATAATTTTATTATATTTTTTCATATCATTCCGAAAGAAATTTTTTATTTCTGATTAATAGAAATTGTTATCCATTTTATTTGCAATATAATATTAAACAATGGAACTCTTTCGACTTTAACTTCTTTTCGTTAAAAATTGTGAATTTGTTAATGTTCTGATCGACTATTATTAATCATCAACGAACAAGTAAAAATTCTTCAAATTCGATATTCAATAATGAGAATACTTACGTTACCGGTCGACGGTACATTTTGTTTTTAAACATCGCTTGTTGTCTGCCTATTATGATTAATTAATATTCGAACAGTCCCAACATTATTATTTCTCAATGCTCGTGAAATTATATTTTCATTTTGAATTTTTTCAATCTCATTCCCAAAACACAATGATATACCACGTTAACGATGGACGGTACATTGCATAAATATCACTTTTCCGTCCTTGTACAAAGGCTTATCGTAATAAAATGTAATTGAAAATCTACTGTATAATTTCAAGCTTATCTTTTTGATAGGAACATGTAAATTTTATAAACAATTTTTCGAACCGCTAGTCACGAAGAACGAATTTTCTTCATTTCTCGTAAAGAATGTTATCAATCGAAGGTGAATTCTTGTAAGGTATCGTTGTTCGCCGATAGATGGTGTTCTCGCTCTAAAAAAGTACCGAAATTGTCCGCGTAGTCGAATGGTGGCCGCGTGGAAGTTTTTCTCTCCTCTTTTTCTCGCGGCATTCCCTCCACATCGGGATTCTCTCTCTCTCACAATCGCGGTGCAAGCCCTTGGCAAAAGGCAAATGGCCGTCGTGTCGTACGATACACAGTTTTACCTCTCCGCATTTTCGTAGCAGTGTGAGACATATTTCATGAAAAAAATATCATTCACAATGTAAAGGGGACGCGAAGCGAATTTCACTTCCCAAAGATTGAACGTAAATCCACGAATCGTTTGATGATAAAATTTTATCGCGCGACGATGTTCGAAAAAAAAAAATCGAGAAAGTGTTTTTCAATGTGCGTGATGCGAAGCCCTCATTGAGTCCTCGTACGTGCACGCGTATAGTATTTCCTTTATTTTTATTATCCTCATCTCCGAGATGAGAAAATGCGTATCGAGCGTAATCCCGGAATGTCCGAACGAGTTTAAAACGTGTGTATAAAATCGAAGGCGAGGCAGAGTAAAAAAAGCCGGGCTATGAGTGTTGTCGCGGAAGAAACAGCGATAGCTGTTATGAAATCTGTCTCGGACGGGGATTTGGGCGTGGATGAGGTTAAAAATTGTCAAAATCTCGTAAACAAGTCGTTAATAACGACGAAGAGTAACGATCGTGAGAGCGTAACCCTAAAACGTACGTTTACACTGCCGAAAAATCCATTTCAGAGTGCAACAACGAGAATGTCAAAGCGTCGAGTTGCAAGACAATGGAATCACACGGAAAACAATAATCCATCGTGCAGAGACAATACGAGGAGTAAAATGTCGAACGAGACGAACACAGGCTCGATTGGCTCCTCGCAAAATGTTCACGTGAACGAGAAAAGCGGAAAGAAAGTTTTTCGACGGCCATCGTGGAAAAAACTTATAAATAAAATAGCTCAGCACATGTCAAACGTTGGTGTACAGACGAAAACGTCGAACAGGAGTGATTTAGTGTCCAGTCTGAACGACGTTAGGGTACCACCGCCTAGACCTGCTCACATACCGCCTGACAGAGTCCCAGGTGTCATAGGACTCAGAAATCATGGAAACACTTGTTTCATGAACGCCGTTCTCCAGTGTCTCTCGCACACTGACATTCTAGCTGAATATTTTGTACTAGATGCTTATAAAGTTGACTTGTCCAAGAGAAACAAGCTCAATTCCAAGAAATATGGTACAAAGGGTGAAATAACCGAACAATTGGCACTTTTGTTAAAAGCTATATGGAGCTGCCAGTACGATCCTGAGATGAGCACGGCTTTCAAGAGCGTCGTCGATAAGTATGGAAGTCAGTACAGAGGAAACCTCCAGCATGACGCTCAGGAATTTTTACTCTGGCTCCTGGACAAGGTCCACGAGGATCTCAATCAGGCTACCAAGAAGAAGTACAAAATAATCAAGGTATGCGATCTATTTTTTAATAATCATTTTCTCAAAGATTTCATACGTTTTTTACTCCTCGTTGCTTCAAAAATTTTGTAAATCAATACTCAATAACTCTCATGCGCCTTTTCCCTATCTTTAATCTTTTGAATATTTCTCCAACATATAAAAGAGTATCGAGCACTATTTATAGTCATAATTCACTGTCTCCAGGGAGAGATTAAAAAACTAGCTGATGTCATAAGAACTTGGATTACAAAACTGCAATTAGCCGTAAAAAATAAACAAATAGAATAAGTATTTTTTTAAAGTAGAAGCAAATGCTACTTGTGACGCACGAAATTGTAATCCCTTAAAATTTGCAACATCCAAATTCGATTAAAAAACATAATAATTGAAAAAGTCATGGATTATTTTCAACTTTTGAAACATAATGAACTCAAAACTAGTGAAAGAAAAACGTATTTCGTTGCAGATGGAATTTCTAAAATTAGTAATTCACGATTAAAAACTAAAATCTCATATTCCTCTCGTAAAATATTTACAGGCCATTGGATGCGCCGTTCTTGATAGTTATTCTCCTCGAGAAATTCCTAGAAAATGCATTAGACTCGAATTGTAGAGGTTGTAAAAAGCATTGAATTCGGGCCACTCGAGTGTGCCAGCGACTCTCAAAATCATGAACTATACTTTTCGATAACTGTGTATCGTAATTGGAATGTACTGTGTACGATACGCAATTCTATACGCATATACAAGTCGCATAAATCCTGAATTGTTGACTACGAGCTCCGCGCTCGTAAAACGTATCGAAGGTCTCTTTAATTGCCGATGAATCGGTGCGATATGGACGCTTGGATTGTTGAATTCCAAATAAGATAATGAACAACTATTTTATCATCGTGACCCAACAAAACACGGAGTGTACTTTGCCATACGAAATTATTCAAGCAAATATGAAAAAAAGAAATAAAAACGATGTTTGCTTAAAAAATTCGAGGCTCGTTGAGTGCTTGTTTATAATTTGTAACGTTTTATTTTCGAGACCGCGTCACTGGTAGAGAAACAATCGGAATTCTCGGTTTGTTTACATTGAAATATCGCTGGCGAATAGAAAGCAAAGCAAAGATCAAGTCGTCGCGCTCGAGAACTCGCACGAGGCACGAAGGATATTTGCTTCCTCTGTTATTCTCTAAAAAATCATTGCAGCTAGTTACAACTCATTATTTTTTCCATTTCGGGTGAAGATATGGAAACTCGGAGGCGCCGGAATGAAAATCGTTCCTTCCGGATTCTCAAGAAACAAATGAAATCACTCGATTGCATAATAAAATTCGAATGACGTTAGATTTTTGCGAAGCCAAAGGAAACACAAACATTGCGTGATATTTCTTTCAATAGGATTATCACGAAAACGAGATGATTCTTCTGCAGTAATAAAATTTGACGTTTAACATTTTTTAAAATTAATTATCATCCACAAACTATTTTCTTTTCTTGACCCATTTTTTTCCATTCAGAAAGATACAATATTTATTCAAGATAAAAAATCATCAGGGATCTTTGTCTTTCAAAGGGCAAACGCGATGATAAAAACGAGATTTCTCGTTGCATCGAAGGTCGTACTTGAGAGATGCGTTATTATTTCGAGCTCGCGGAGACCTTAACCGAAATTTTCATTCACCCGTGGAGAAGAATGAAAAGTAGGAAATTAAAGTAAAAAGGCACGGGATACGTGGAACTGGCGCGAGTAGAATGTAAAATCGCGCAGCCATATTTTATAGCGAAGCGAGGCCTGTAAAATCGGTGACGATAATCAATCGTTGCGGTGCATCTTAGATTGTGCACATGTTGGAAGTGAGTGAAAAAAACAAACTTATACATCCGAGGAGAATCGAATAAAAGGAGACAGACGAGTCTCAGGTGATGGAATCTTTCCGTTAAACTCGACACAAATATTCTAGATAACGGCGCGAGACGCGACGTTCCGTTAGACGACGCTGAAGACGAAAACTAATAAGACAACAACGAGGTCCACGAGAGAATAAAATACGCGCACCCGGGTTTCATTTATGAGCCGTGAAAATATAGGCCGTTCGCGAGAAAGCTACCGTCTTCGTAGAAATTATTTTTTTTTCCTCCTTTCCTCGACATTTTTCATCGCTCTCTCGGTACATTTTTTCCCCTCGCATATATTTTTTCTCTCCCGCACTTGCCGCGTATCGGAGCAAAATCGACGCTCGTTATTTTCGCAAATTAAATTCGCGCTGGATGAAAATTTAGAAAGTTACAAGTGTCGAGCAAACGCTCTGCGGGACCTCACCGCGGGGACGAGAACATTTTTCAGGTCACGCGTCACTTTCGATAATTCATTGAAGAGAGAAACAATCTCTCGTTTTTTTTTCTTCACACAATTAATTTGTTTACATTTGCTCACAATTAGCGGATGTGTAAAGAAAAATGCGTGGAAAAAATCTTGACGATCATTGAATGAAAAAAATATCCAAACCAAGTATTCTATCCAAAAGAAAAATGTCGAGGAAATTCCTCGGTCGCCTGTATTGTTGGAAATGACTAAAAACTAATGAAATCATTATTAATCATCCATATTTATCGATAAACAGAAATGATCACGAGGAGCGAGTGTCTCGTATTTTAGTCGGTCAGTGTGTATATCCAAGTTTGCTTCTTTCGTTTCTGATTACGACGACGAGAGTGACGCAACGAGAGGGAACACGAGAAACGGAGCGACTGCAGCCTATTAGCGATCCTACGTGTACATGCATCACACACATATATTTATATATTTGTTGAACGTACGCTCAGGAGGCGTAGGTAAACGGGTATCGCGAAATGAATCATCGCTCGAGAAGTTGAATTCAGTCGGGTACGTGTCTCGATAGAGAGAGAGAAAGAGAGAGAGAGATAAAACATATATATGTATCTCGAGCGCATCGATGTGTGCGCGCGTGCAGACATTAATGAGTGCGGCGATCACGCTGGACGACGTCTAGTCTCGCTCGGTGGGCGACCTCGAAACTCTCCTCGCACGACTCGCAGGCCCGAACATCATCCCCGTACTATTCTCGTCTGCGAATTTCATTCGCATCAAGCGTCACGAGATCTCTCTCTCTCTCCGCGTTGCGCGTATATGAAAGAAAAATAAGAGTACAAAAGGCGAAGGAAATAAGAAACAAATGGAATATGACGTTTCCCCGCAACGATGTTTACAAATCTTTTATTCGCCTTCCCTCGTTCGTTCGTTTTTAACGTATAGCAAAACTGAGGTTTGAAAAGAGAAAATACACGTCTCGCAATTATATACCGGCTGATGACTTTCGCACACTGCGCACGGCGAAGCCTTGAATTCTTTTATTTCCGCCGACTGAAAATATTCGCCGCAGGAGTCTTCCATTTTTTTTTTCTCTTTATCTTTCATTTTCTTATACGACTCACTCGGGCATTCGCGGAGTTTGTTTACGTTCGTTTAATTCGCGTGTTCCTTCGGTGGATGAATTCGTTCGGACGCGGCAAAAGTTTCACCGAAACGGGAAGTCGTAAAGTCTCATTCCTGCCAGTCGTTTTGTAATTAGATACACATCTTTTTTTTCCCCGTTCACCGTACTCTCGCGCTCGGCGTTTATGCAGTTATGAGTTTCATATTTTTACACCTTTTTTTTCCTATTCCTCGTCTTACGAGGCCTGAAATATCACGAGAGGTTCTCTCTTTCTCTCTTATTCTTTTTGCATCGTTCTCTACAACAAAACACAGGATGCTGAGCTCGCGGTTTTTGTTTTTTTCTCCCTCGTCTAAAGATACGCGAGTCTTTCTTTCTTCATCCTTCTCCTCAGCGATTTTTCATGCTTTGAAATATACGAACGTACGTTTGCACTAGAATATTTTCACAAACAATCGCACTCGTGAATATGATCGTTTCACGGCCACGCGATACGCGACAAACAAGCCTACAAGGAATTTCACTCGTAATCGTTTTCCGTAATCATGAAAAATTTATCTATCAATATTTATAATCAAACAATCGAGTCTTTTGTTTCATAAATCGAGTATATGGTTTCTCCGAGTTTCAAAATTGAAAATAATTTGGAGGAAATTTAACAAAAAATTAAAAAGGAAGACGAAGCTCGACGAAATACCGAAAGCATTTTCCACAATCATTCAAAATTTATCTATCGATATTTATAATCATCGAGTCTTTTGTTTCATAAATCGAGTATATATACAATTTCTCCGAGTTTCGAGATTGAAAATAATTTGGAGGAAATTTTGAAAAAATAAAATAAAAAGTAAGACGAAGCTCGACGAAATACTGAAAGCATATTTTCCACAATCATTCAAAATTTATCTATCAATATTTACAATCAAACAATCAAGTCCTTTGTTTCATAAATCGAGTATACAATTTCTCCGAGTTTCAAGATTGAAAATAATTTGGAGGAAATTTAAAAAAGTAAATAAAAAGGAAGACGAAGCTCAAAACGCGATGGAATACCGAAAGCATTTTCCGCAATCATTCAAAATTCATCTATCAATATTTACAATCAAGCAATCAAGTCCTTTGTTTCATAAATCGAGTATACAATCTCTCCGAGTTTCAAGATTGAAAATAATTTGGAGGAAATTTAAAAAAAATAAATAAAAAGACGAAGCTCGCCGCGATGGAATACCGAAAGCATCGAAAGGACTCGAACCTCGGCACAAATTTACAAAAGCCATTGTGTACACTAAAATTATCCTTAATGGAAATGCCTCGTCAGGCACAAGAATAATACTACAGTTGGGAGTTACGAGGGGGCGGGATGAAGAGGAAAAGAAAGAGGGGCCAGGGGGGAGGGGGAAGAGAAAGAGGAAGAGATCAGTCCAGTCAGTCTGGTCTCGCGAGACAACGAATATTTCGGTCGAGAGTGTCTGTCCGTTGGATCGTTCGGTAAAATCGGTCACGGTCACGCTTCCGAAAGCCTACATCTTCTTCCTTTCTCTCTCCTACTTACAATTATTTCTATATATTTCAGAGTCTGTACAATATATATTTACGCGAAACGAGCTCAATTTCCCTCGAGAAAAAAAAAATTCCCAGACTAACAACATAATACGAAAATATCACAAACTTTTGAATTTCGTTTAGATATTTTCACTCTCATAAATTTTTCCCAAGAGAAGAGAAAGAGAGAGAGAGAGATAACTCGTGTGACACAATTTTTTAAACCGCGAGCTTTGGGAAAAAAATGTTGCGTCTCGCGAAAAGTTTTTATCTCATTTTTACTCTCTTTGCGTCCTTGAGCCTGTTTCGGGAAGAGAATAAAAGAACGTCGGAAAGTTTTGATCATTAAAAATAATTTGAAAGAAAATATTGTTAACGTTCAAACAAATTCGAGCAGTGATTTTTTATCCTGCAGCGGGTAAAAAAATACGATTTTTTTAAATTCATTATGCGACAGTAATAGCGACTGCAAGAGATAATTGCACTTTTCACGTTCGTCGCACGCGTACAGCCACTGACGCAACGGCCAGACATCGCGCGAGACTTTGATCTCTTTACCCATGAGTCACGTGATTATTTTCGTATCACGTAAAATTTTTGTGTTTTCCTTAAATTTTCACTGCCTCAAATATTTTGGGCGGAACCAAAAATTGAAAAGCATAAATAATCAAATTATTAAATGAACGAAATGATTTTATATCTGTACTAATATCTTAATCACGTAAAATCGTAATTTCAATTTCATGTTCGATACAGAATGAAGGAAAAGTGGCGAAATGGATTTTCCGATTTTTTTTATATTTCCATGAGAGGTAAATAAAATAAAAAGAAGTCTGCCAAAAGTGCGGTGACCTCGGGCGCGCTCCGCTTTCTTTTCTTTGACAAGAAGAAAAACGTGTGTTAATCGAGGCTCTCTCGTCTACTCTCTCATTCTGGCTGTCTTCCTCTTTCTCTCCCTCTTCGTGTCTCGTACTCTCGAGGGCCAAGACGTAACGAAGAGGAGAAATGCTCCGCGATGTGAATCGTGTGCAATCGGAGTACATGCGCGAGCGGAGCTCGATCGAAGCCTCAACGAGAGCCAACGCACGTTTGGATATCTCGTGTCAAGTCGCTACCGTCGTATACCACACGCTCCTCCGACAGACAAATGCCAGAAATTCACAGCCAGTCTTTTCTCCCACAATATTTATGTCCGTCAATCCGTCAGCTTTTCACCAGAGGCATTGAAACACGAAGAAAAGGGCTCGTTTCTCCAGCAAGAATCGTTGGAATGTTAAATCCCATTAAGAATTTTCCATTCAAAACGAGTTTTTTTTTCTCCTCAGGCTGGAAAATATTTGACGAATCTTCATTTTATTTAAAAACTTTTTCAATTCCGTTCAATAGTAACGAAAAAAAATATTTATAATTTTTTAAATTTAACCAAAATTAGAAACGAAATGTCAATTTTTCAAATCCATTTGAATCTCGATATGTCTAAATAATTCATCATTTGAGTATTATTATTTATCAAATGAAAAAGAAACAAGGAATGAAAGGGTCACGAAAAGAATTCCCGTCGTGTATTAATTATGTGCAGTCGGTGAGAAGGAGAAAGTCAGGTAAGGGCGATATCTCTCGAGACTGGAACAAAATTTCGAAATTCATTTCGCCAGCGAGCGTTCGCGTCGAGCGAGGTATCGGTGCACTTGTCATTACGCTCTTATTATTTCATAAATATTGTTATTATTCGGATCATTTAAATTCGATATTCGCGGCGAGGAGGCTCATCGTCGTCGCGCAGCAGGGGCTAATTACGAAAGTTATGAATCAGGTCCAACTCAGCGGCTCCGATATCCGACTAACGTTCAACCTATCATTTCATATCGTCGACGCCGCATCCAGCACCGTTGAGGCTCACTCAACATGAAACTGCGGAAAATTCGCACGGCTCTTGTTTCTCGTTTTCATCTTTTTTTCGAAGAACGCCATTGCATTTTTCTCATAATTGTTCCTCGAAAGATTTCTCTCACTGACGCCTCTCCGCGTTTCGGTTGAAAGGATCGCGTGATTCATCGCGAATCGAACTGATAATAAATCAGAAAATAAAATCGAGCGATTCGCCGAGGAGAATAAAGAATTGTTTACCTCTTCTCGTTTTTTTTCTTTCACGTTTGAGAAAAGTCACGAACATTTTGTGCTGCGCGTGGAGTTCGTCGACCTCGCGAGAACTCGTAAATAAAATGTAAGACAGCGAAGCGTGAGTAATTTGTGATGATAAGACGTTTTGCGATCGCGCATTTTACACTTCTTTGGAATTCTAGACGAAAAGAAACAACTGTTTTTTTTTCGATTATATTGGCCCAATTAACAATTGATATTGTCACAAATTAATTCATGATCCATTTTTTCGTTCGTTCGTACGATTCGTTTCAAATAATTTGCAGCAATTTATTTTTTCATACATAAAAATGTATTTTGATGACGTAGAAATTTTTTCGTTCGGTTCGAATAATTCGAGTAGCCGTGAATTTTTTATCAAAACTCGAATTTGAGAAAGAAGGACCCATATGTATTCATGGTCGAGTTAATACGGGAGTATTAGACGAAAGTAACGTGCATAACTTTGATACGTATACGTAGAACCTGGATGACCGTTCCCCATTGATCCGATTAGAGTGAAGCCCCTTTCCTCGCGTTATGTCCAACTCTTTTCCCATCACGCTCTTCCCTTTCCTTTCTTACTTTATCATGCGCACGCCATCGGCCTCTTCCACGTAAACCGAGAAAGCAACCAAGTAATCTCAAAGCCAATAATGAAGCCCGATAATATTTCCGGTCAAACGAAAAACACAGCGTGGAAAAATATTTAACTCTTCATAGGCAACTTTTATTTTGCAAGGTAAAATAGACATTCGTCGAGAACGTTTCTTCTTTAATAAATTATTAAATTAATTAGTGTATGGGGTAGAGGGGGCACAATTGGGTACTCCAAAAATTTGTTGAAAATTTTTAATATTTCAAAATTTGATAAAGTTCAATATCAAACAGCGTTTTCTTTGCCAAGAACATTATATTTAGTGATTCCGAAACACATTCAAACAAAAATTAAAATTAAAAATCAAAATCCAACATAGTAGATAGAAAAAGATGATTTTTCTTTGGGAATGAGACACATTTGAACGAAAATCAAGATGAATCATCAATTAGATTCTTGTCGCTAAAAAAATTTATTTTTTCTCATGGCAGCTGAAAATTTAATTTGTTTCCTTAACCTGTGATTAAAAAACAAAAAATTCAACATATTCAAACTCTTGAAATCGGAAAATTTTCTTAAATTTATTCTAAAATTATTCTATTTTTTGGAATTTCTGAACTATTCGGTTTCTCGGTGTGGATTATGCGTCACAATCTCTTTCTCGGTCAATTTTGAGAGATAGGAAATATGCGATGGTACAGATTTACGAGAAAAAAAAAGTGAGATCGATCGCGAGGAATCGTTGAAGAGTTTGGATGGTGCACTTGTTGAACGTCTGCGGATTCTCGTGGTAATCGTCACGATCGGGGCGAAACCGGCGCCTGTATAGATACCGTTCACTTTGGCAAATATACTCGGTTGTTTGCGTGTGTGAATAAAGGATAAAGAACGATCGCGCGTGTCGAGGGAGTTGAAACAGTAACGCTCAGGTGACTCGTTAAATTTACACGTCTGTTAATTTATGTGCCCGGATCTCAATTGTTACTCCGAAATAATCGTGATTTCCGTTGCCTCGTCCCATTGTCATTGCGTAATCAATCCTCCCCCTCCTCGCTCCCTCCTACGTTTCGCTCACTCTTTTTTCCTCTTCCGGTGGTCAGGCTCTTTCTCTCTCGACCTCGCTCTAATCCGGAAACCCTGAACGCACGTCCAAGGCTAAACAATCGATGGAACTTGCAATTAGTCATTTTAATGACGCAATGACAAACGCTAGCCAAATTTTATTATTTCCGAAACAAAACAATTTTCTATTATTTATCACTTTTTTCCTCAAGTTTTTGAGCATGCTTGTAATTAATATTTTTATTTCCATCGACTACTGAAAAAAATAAAATAAAAATTACGTTTGGAGTTTCCTTGCGAAAATCTTCTGAGAAGGAAAACGTATTGACGCATAAATTTTTTACGTGCGTCACTTCGCGTCGAATTTTTTTCTTTAGATTTTAAAGTATTTTCGATGTACCTCTTTTTTTTCGAGCATGCCTCTGCGCAAGAAGAAAATAGGTCTCTTATATTTAAATTTTTTGCGAATGCCAATAAGTCGTTTAAACTCCGTACTCGTGGAAAGATCGATCGCGGGTCTATTCTCTGGTAAGCTTCGCGGTGTTGGATCTGGTATTCCTTGTGTACGTCGATGGCTGCTTATCTGCCTCATAAATATACAGTATGGTTACGACAAATATAGATATCCAGGAATAGATACGTTGTCTCGTCTATATTTAGAAAATAGAATCGCGATGCCAACGCTCGTAGGGTTCTGTGCACTCACCCTTCACATTTGCACGAACGTATGCACATCGGATTTTCGCAACGAACCAAACCGGAAATATCAGGGATATAAAGATAAATAAAAATAAATAAAAACTCCTCGATATTGCTGAGTTTTTTTTCGACAATTTATTTGCAACGAAATTTATTTCCGAATTTCTATCACGAACGCGTTCCTTCATCAATTTATTGAAATATTCAAGATACATTTATTTATGGTACGAAAATTTATATTTTTTTTTGTAGAATTCGTTTGGAAGGCCTGACTCGATCGTAGCTGCGGAGACTTTGGAGAATCATGTACGATGCAACAATTCGTTCGTCCACGCGGTTTTTCAAGCTCAGTTCCGCTCGAGCTTAACGTGTCCACGATGTCACAGGCAGTCGAATACGTTCGATCCTTTCCTCTGCGTATCGGTACCAGTGCCGCAGCACCATCGTCAGATAAACCTCTACGTGAACGTTCTCTACACGTCCCAGCAGCCCCGGCAAGTCAGAATCGGTGTCAGCGTTAATCAGGCATCCAACGTCAAGGAACTTCGCGATATACTCGCGAGCGATACAGGAATCGATGAAAATCACATGCTCCTAACAGAAATCCATGACGAAGGTTTCCACAGGTAAATCAATTGTATTAATAGCACATGAGCCATGCAATTGCTTGAAATGATTCTAAAAAATAGTTGACAAATAAAAAAATACTTGATGTTTGAGAAATAATATAGTGACGAATATTTAAAAATTTTCAGAACTTTCTCCGACTGTCAGCCATTGTCGGTAATAACGGAGACCGATCCGCTCTACTGCATCGAACTGCCACAGTTGAAGGAGCCAACGGAGCAAGCGTACATCCTATTGGTATGGGTGAACGTCGTCGTGAAGGGAGATCTGCGTCAGCGTTTTGGAAGTCCTTACACGATGCAGGTGTCGCGCGAAACGTCCTACGAGGATCTACAAAAATTATTGCTCAAGGAGATGCATTCAACGCTGAGCGATGATGTGTTGACGTCGAGCCAAAATCCTGGTTTGTTCAATATCCGAGTCGCCGATCCAGCAGCGACACCCATTCAGGACGAACATCCATGCATCGATCCCGGAGTTGAACATCCGCTGTACGTGGAACAAATCGAACAAGCGTTGTCTCTGTGCGCTGACGATTCCGGGCCCCAGCACGTGAAACTGATTCTCGAATGGGACGAGGCCACGAAGAGTAAAATAATTCAAGATGACACGGATCAGATAGAAGAACACGCGTCCGTGAAGCAATTGAAAACGAATTCTGAGCTCGGCGGAGCTGTCACTTTGGAAGAATGTTTTGATCTGTACACTCGAGCTGAGATTTTGGGAGCCGAAGATGCTTGGCACTGTCCTTATTGCAACAAAAAGCAAGAAGTCGTTAAGAAACTCGGTCTCTGGTCGTTACCGGATATTCTGGTTATACATCTGAAACGCTTTCGTCAACAATCCCGTCAACGATCGACCTCCAAACTGACGATACTCGTTGACTTTCCTCTGTACGGCTTCGATATGACGCCGCACTTGGCACACACGGTCACGAGTCACACGAACAGCGTGAGCAGCCTCGTCGGGCATGGATGGTCGCCTTGGAAGAAGCCGAGACCACGAAATCAACAGAATCTGCCGAAATACGACGAGAACGTTTACGACCTGTACGCTATTTGCAATCATCATGGGCAGGATCTTCAGGGTGGACATTATACGGCTTACTGCCGAAATCCATACGACGCGCAGTGGTACTGTTTCGATGATACGAGAGTCGAGCCGGTAACGGACACCAATCTCATTACGAATTCGGCTTACATGCTCTTTTATCAAAGACGCGGTTTGTCCAATAATTCGTACGGGAATTCATCCGCGGCCTCGACGAGCTCAGCCGGTTCTGGTGTTGATCACTGGGTCTCTCGGATGCCACCTTTCCAATTCAACAACAAAAATTCTTCCAACACGAGTAATAACAAGCAGAGCAAGTCCCAGGAGATAATTTGCCAAGAAAAAATAGTCGAGGAGAAAAATTTGAACAATTTCAATCGTGGCTGTCGGAACTACGCCACTTTGCAACCAAATAAAAGAAACGTAGCGACTGAAACCGATACTGGAGAGATTGATCACTATTCGGATGACGATGCGCCATCGAGACGCGAATGGGTCAGTTAGAAAAAATATTTGATTTCTGTTTTTTTTAATTTCTTTAGAATTTTCTTATCAGTAAATGTTCAAATGCGAAAATATTTTTGTTAACAGGCCTCGCCAAAACCTGTAAGAAAAACGTCGTCAATAACGCTCTCGCCGTTGATGGTAACACCCGTTATAAACGACGATGTCGATGATTCTGAGACGACTGTGATACACGAATCAACGTTGTAACACACGATCTAAGCCAGACTCCTGAAAAAGTACTGGCTACCAGAATCGAGCGAGACCGATGTGGATAAAAAGACGAGAAGACAAAAGAGAAAGAGTAAACACAAAACTGTCTCTCGTGACGTCCGCGTGCCAAAGGAAAATCGCGCCGAATGGGAACTGAGACAACGGAGATCGTTGGAAGCGGAGAGAAAAAAAAATGCGATACTGGAATAGAAAAAAAAGAGAGAAATAGAGATTCAAGGAACGAAATCGTAAAACCAGCGACCAAAAATGAAAACAAAAGAAAACCATTAACAAATTCATAAGTTGCCAATATTCGTAAATCCGTGATAAAGTGTTGCGACGCTTGAAATCTCCCAATCCGTAGACACAGGACAATCCTGACTAGCTCACAATATTTTTACGTCTTTTCGTACTTTACGAGAAAAAGCCTGCATCGTATAAGATCTCAGAAAAAAAAACGAAACAAATAATTTTTCTAAGACACCATTGAAAAGAAATGAGACTAGATATTTCCCATTAATAGTTTTTGACATTCGGAAAAACGTGATTAGTGAGATTTTTTCATTATCTCGTTTTTCGGTCGTAAAGATAGAGAATGTTTCCTCTTTCCGTGCAACCATGTGTGTATGACAATGCGAGTTGATCCTTTCCGTTTTTACGAAAATGACTACTTTATTTTGTCATTTGCGTTCTCCGAATTAACTTCAATAATTAATTTAAAAAACCAACTGCTGAAATTTTTCTTCGTATGTGAGCAAACATATCTTTTAAAAGCCTCGTTTTTGTTGAAATTTTCGAATTTTTTTCATTTTTACACTTAAACACATACGTCAATACGAGTAGACTCCGAATTTCCTTGTTGAGTGTCCAGAAAAAGGTTGAAAATTGTTTTTGAGTGAACAACAAACGAGTCGTCCAGGAATAAAAGAATTTATTGTAAAAAAGTATAAGTAAGAAGGGAAAGAAATTATTTCCGAGTGAAAAAAAAATTATCCACGAGGTATTTTCGTCCTTTAGCTTAGCACAATCCTGTGACAATACGTACGTTTATCCTCGGAACGTGACAAAAGTTGCAATGTGTTAAGTTTGAGAAAACAGAAATGCGAAAAGGTAACCTGAACGATTTTCTTTTATCTCTACCGTTTTCTGGGCACTGTGTTTGAGTAGTCGGTCTCGCGGTTGCCAAACCCTCGTAGCACCGATTTATTAGTCTTAATATTTATATATACAAACACATATGTATATATATTAAAAAGAAATCGTATTTGTATCATCCACTAGTGGCCTTAAATCTCGATATAATTGATATAACCGATACGAAGTGAAATAATACATTCAAGAGTGAAAAAGGATGAAAGGAAAAAAAAGCGAACGAAGTGTTACATGCATTAACGTTAATAATTCACTAACATTTTACAATCGTGATTCATTCATTAATTGTTCAAAGTGGGAGAATTTTCTAAATGAAGAAGAAAAACAAATTAAACACCACGAAACTAAGTCACGTTTGTTCGTTGATAAAGAAGAAGAAGAAGGTTGAAAAAGAAATTGTTTCACGATAGTTTCGATACTCATGCAAGAAATCCGCTGTAAATTGAAAGATCTTCAATTTCCGCGATCCTGCGTAACGAAGGACAATTGAAAATCGAGTAAAAAGCAGAGATTTTGGCCAAGACTGTGCGAAAGCTTCCGGTACTAATTAGACGTCATTTCCGGCCTTAGAGCGCGTCTCAATGCTCGGAGAGAGCTCGTCGACAAACAAAAAATACCCGAATGGATGAAAACAAAAAGAGTCGATCGAAAACAAAAGAGAAAATAAATAATTAGAGAAATATTTGCTCGTGATTTATACTCTAGAGATTATGAACTCTCGCTTGTTACAAGGGCTTTCTTGACGCCGTTGCAGGGACTAAAAGACTATATATAAATATTCATATATACTCTTATCCACGCGAATCATAATTCTTTTTTGCTTGTATTTTCAAATACTCCCATCATTCTCCTGCCATCCTCCAAAGTCTTTAATAATCATTCCAAGATTAGTTAGAAATTTTTCAACATCGAGATGAAGGAAAGAAAGAAAACGCAATAAATGAGTGTACGGATAATGAAAAATATTTAAGGGTCGAATTTATCAGAGTTTTCATTTATATATTGTATATGTACATAACATATGAATATATAAATTTGTAGCGTTTGAAAGAAAGAGTATTTAAGTTATATATGTAGTACATATATATAAATATTATATATATATATATATATATTTCGAGAGCAACCTTTATTACTAGTCACACGAATCGTGGACAGGGGTAGAAAAAAGACAGCCACACGAGTAACATGAGGAAGAAAAAAGCGCGAGAATAAATTTTATTGCGACGAATGTAGATTATTGAAATAGAAAAAACGTTTTACACTGCGAATCTATGCGGCTATTACTGGAAAGGTGAAAATGAGACGCCCTAATTAAAACATTATTTAGTTACGTATTCACGGTAACCGACTGATGGTTATGATTACTGCTCATCGCTATCCTTTTTTTTTCTTCGTTTTGTCCTTCGGTTTGAAATAAATTAGGGAGTGTATATAAGATGAAAAAAGAATCGGAAGCGCGATCGACGTATATCCACCGATATTTCATTAATAATCATTATTATTCTTCCCCCCGCAATTACGAATTGTACAACGCCCTTGATATTAATAATAAACAATTTTATTCGTATCTTGTAGTTTATGTATTTTTTTTCATTCCCACGTTTCATGACCATACGCGGGCTGTGCCACATCGAAAATTTTCGCACAGTTTGGATTTTATTTCAGTAGCGGAAATATTTTTTTTTTTTACTCAGAATTTTCACACCGATAAAGACAACCTTGTGCAACGAATAAAACAGTCAAAAAACAATAAACGTGTATGTATTCAGTAACGAAAAAGCGATAAATTATATTTACCCATGTGGTTTAGCAGATATTACATTTTTTGAGTTTCGTATCTCGCGTCCGTACGGTGGCTCCGTCTGGAGGCGAATTCGCATAGTTTTTGAGTTTGACTTCACTCCAATCGCGAGTATTTTTCGTGTGCACAGCACAATCATGGAGAATGATTGCGAGGAAATTATTGATGAACTCGAAAAATGTAAGTAAACAAACAGCTTTGCTTAATTATATCAATAAAAATCACAAGATGAATCCTCTCGGTTAACTGACGGAAATTTAACACCCGTCTGAACATTGCCGTCACTTTCGGCATCTAAAAATGGCGGCCGGCGCCGCGCGCTTCCCTCTCTCATCCCTTCGAGGGGATTCTCCCGACTTCGTGCTATCGTGCTCTCGGCCGCACTTCAGTCGAGCTCGGGGCTCCTCAGTGCGCGGTTGTGTGTCAATTGTGGATCCTTTGTCGTGTGTGCTTAACGCTCGGATTTCTAACTCAACTACGGAAACAGTTCGAGGTAAGTGTAAACGACGCGTGATAAAATGTAAGAAATGCCTCAACGATGAAAAACAATTTTCATTAAAAAAATGAAAACTGCGAAACAAGAGATTACGAAAGTAGCGTCCGTCTGACAGTGCGCGTTCTTTGCTATTGTTACCCTCTTTTTGCTTCAAAACAAATTCCGAATTGCGGTTACTCGCACGTGAAAAGTTCAGTCTCAACGAAACTTGCGATTTTCCATTGTTCTCGCAATTCTAGACCAAAAAATATTCGTCAATAATTTTATAGCGGCGCAAAGCACGTTATTTTTAAAATTTTGGTCTTCGAGTGCAATCCTCATTTACACATTCTCATAATACAACTGCGATTAAAATTATGTTTTCGATAGTAATTTTTCAACGTAAAGACATCGTGCGTTGTGTCAAAAAGTGTCGCCTGCTGAATTTACTTCCGAGTTTACGGGTGGTCCTGTTATGATAAAACCTTGCCGCAGTTGACTCACGAATCGTTGAAATGAAAATTCGATGAGACGGAGAGCATAAGCGCTTGAAAATATCGATGAGAAGAATTTTCATCGCGAAAACAATCGGAAGGGCTTGTGCATGCATGTACGCGTATGTAAAGGAAGAACGAAAGATTTTTCGGTCGCGCCGCTCCCTGCAAAGTCGTGTGAGAGAGCGAGAGAGAGAGAGGGAGAGAAATAAACGTGATGGTGGCGCTCGCAAACGCCTCTTTCGGCGTGTACTCACTGGGATCGATACACACGGTCGAGACGTACACACGTACATATACTTGGCACGTACACATTTATCTTAGTCGGTTATCTCTCTTTCTCCCTTTCTCTCGGTCCTTTGCTCTCCGACGTATACAAAGAACGAACGTACTACTCAATTTCGTGTCTAGGCTATTCTACGTAGAATTGACCGAATTTGATGCCTTTAATTTTTCCTTATTTTCACGATTCGTCACAAGTAGTTACTTTTATCTTTTCAAATAAGCTGACAATTTTTTTCAAACGTGTCTACAGCGATAATCACCCTTCGTTATACACAAGAGTAACGAAAATATTAAATTTTGTGCATATATAAGGCATTCTTTGCAAAATCGATCATAAACCATTAATCCGTAGGTAATTTTTAATTTTTTGATGACTCTCTGTTTGTCACGTCCTTTCACAATGGAAGCCTGAAAAATAGACCGTTCCCTCATATTGCAAAAGAAACGTAGGTTCTCAATTTAGTGTGCAACCCTCATTTATGTGTTAAAAAAATCAAACTTTGATCCTGTTAATTTTTATTCTATTTAATTTCTATTTTACCAGTCGTGTTTTTTTAACACGAGTTAAAAATGAATCATTTAAATTCAGAAGCACCGAGTAATCAGTCGGTGTATCACAGAGAGACAAAAATTGAGAAAGTCTTGACGGAACGTCTCGTAGAGTGTAAAAATTGTACGTCTGTTTGCATGGCAATCGTTCGAATTCGTGTGCGTAAGCGTTGTTGCGTGAGTGCACGAGCCGACGTAACAAAAATAAAGAGAGAATCGCTAGGGTGAAGAGTCGGAGAGGGAGAGAGAGAAATGGCAAAGGGGATGAGAAGGGAGAAATAAAGTGAGACGAAGAGAGGAAAGGACGAAGTCGTATAGGAACTCTCTCGGGTGGCGGGTGTCACAAAAGTATCGCGAGGGAGCAACGAGAGGGTCAAAAAATTGTCGCCCTACGCCCAGAGGAATTTTATTCCCTCCGAGTCACCAACCCTTTTACATTATTATTATTATTATCGTTATTCATTTTTTTTACTTATTTTCTGGCACGTCCAGGAGAAAATGATACGAGGATTTTTACAACCTGAAAAAATTCCCCTAAAAATTTCAATCACAGTTTTCTCGTTCACTTTGCATGCATCAATGCCAGTTTTTGTCCGATAAAAATTCAATACAGGAAAGTCCAATTCAGAAATGTATTTCACGCGATACTTCCGGGGACTAGCGAAATCACTGAAAAATAATTTGTAATTAAAAAATGCGCCAATCTTTTGACGTTGTATCCTCTCAGATTCATTTACATTTTTTTTTCCTCGTGCTACTTGCATTAATTTAGTGAATTCATTCGAAATTTGAATTTTCATGCAACCTCAGTGCGAATATGTAAAAATTGCTGATTATCACTTTAAAGCTTATTTTTGTTGAATTTTCTTATTATGTCTCGTGAAAAATTTTGCAATAAAAAAATGTGCCAAAAAACAAATTAACATTCAAATTTTGTAATTGGTTTTGCATAATTTATCAGATTTCCTTCGGCAAATAGTAAATCTTGACCAATTTACGGGTAGAATTTTTCTCCCGTGCCACTTTCAATATTTATCGAGTTTATTTGACAATTCAGGCTTCGCGCAACCCTTGTGTGAATATTTAAAAATTTCTCTGTTGCCTCTCCACCCCTCATTGCGTCAGCTTACACGCTCTTCAAGCCCTCATTGGGAAAAAGAAAAATGTGGAAAAAATACCCACATGCTGGTAGTCCCAGATTTCTACGGGCATGAAGGAAAAAAAAATGCGTGGGTGGTAAATTTCCGTGACATCAAAGATCGTGCGTACGTCTGTTCATACGGACGTTTTTCTCTGTCCATTTTTTTTCCATGAACATTTTTCGTGAAAAGTTTTTTTCGCAGAATCACATACGAAGATGCGTGCATTTTTTTTACATTTTTTTCTCAGCCTCCGAAACAAAAAGGTTTTTGATACGAGCGTTATTATGGAACTTTTTTCGTGCATGTACGCTCGGCCTTTGGCCCCTTTTTTTCATCATGCACATTTGCATTTGCCTCTCAACACGCTTTGTATACACATGTATATATATAATATAATGCTATGAATAGACATTAAAAGTTTTTCTTAAAAAAAGAGATGATGGTTATTCAAAAGCTCACGAACAACGTGCTTGAAACTTTTCTCAGGGCTTACAACACGCCAGTACATAAATTATATGGAATAACTTCCCCTACGGATCTTAAATTCCTTCTTTGTCCTACGTTTTACGGAGATTCCTGCGAGCTAACGATTATACTTAATTCGCGTAATACCCATAGCAAGGAAAACTTACGTTTTTCCACACTTTTTCGACTACCCTAAAAATTCATATTTTAATTGCATTCATTTGTTGTACCTTTATTGTTCCATGATGTAATATTTATTCTCTCGAGTTAAACTTATTGAAAATGATATTTTTCAATTTTTTCAAACCTTTATCGTAATCTTTTCCATGTTGATAGAGATTTCATACTTTCCAGGGAATATTGAAATATTTTTGTATCGCGAAACGTTTACTCCGTAGCAGAACACGTTTCTGAAATACATATCAAGAATATTATATTTTTCTCATATTTTTCTTACGGAAAATGTTTCATTTTTTCTGTCTCTTACGCATGGAAATCCTTTGAATCAAAAAGGAGCAATGGAAAACTCAGCGGAGTGATAAATGAGGAGAAACGTCGAGAAAAATGTATTCTGAGAGTTCACGGGGTGTGAACTTTTCACTTAATTTTGGGAATTCCACATTTGAATACTTCGGATAACGAGAGCACGAGCGTTTCAGGAGAGCGACTTGGAATCATGCACCCCGATCGACGAACATATCGTTTATTTTCCATGCAGTAACAAGCGTGCGAGACTTATATTTTCATGAATATTCAGGGTTCGTTGGCACACGCGCACTTCTCTCACGTCTTTTTTTTCTTTCCTCAGATTTTTTTTTCTCTACGAATTCTCTATTTTCTCTTTTCCTAGCTTTCTCTCTGTCCTCAGTTTCGTAAACGGGGCTGCTTGCGGCCATGTGATAATAATAACGCGTCCAGCAGACTCAGTCGCTCGCGTTTATCGTCTATACCGCCTCGAAAATTCGTCTAGACGGATTCGAATCACACTGTATTGAAATTTTTATTTCCATTGTAAACATTGTTTCAAATTTTCTTTAAAATTTTATTGGAAAACATTTTTTTGCATATCTAAAATTGCGTATTTTTGTGAAAAATCAATTAGACTAAATCGTACAGCTTCAAAATGATCTTGAAAACGTGATTCATTCTGTAATTTTGCTAAAAATTCGTCGAAACAGGAAAACTCGAAAACTTTGTAGAATATGTGAAAATTCTGTGAAGCATCTGGTAGCCACGTTTATTTATATGAGCGTTTGGGATGTCCTCAAAATTTTTCCCTCGATATTTTTTCTCTCTGTTTCAGGCTCGTAATGCGCATACATAACATTTTTCATCTCTCATTCCCTTTTTTTTTCTTCGACTACTGGCCTTCGTCCTTTTTCTCACCACGACGCTTCCTCTCCTTTTCCTCCGTTTCGAGGGTCCTCGGATACTCTGCGTGTTTATCGTACGGGGATCGTGAGGGAAGGAGAAAGATCTTGTAAATCGTCTGTCGAAAGAGAGAGAAAATAACCATCTGCCCGTACACGCAAACACTAACACGAGGCACAATTTACGTGTTCGGTCTTTCGAGATCCGAAACTCTTGTTTCTCACTCTTCGAGATCTCTGACACCAAACAGACTCACTCCGAGACGTTTTTAACGTACACTATTTACTTTTTATTTAACGTATTTAACATAACATAAAACTAAATTTACTACGTATTTACAATCAGTAAAAATTACAAAATGAACGTAAATTTTCGAAAAAAAAAAATGTTCATCGGCGTCCTTTCTTCTCGTTATCCAAAATTTTTCATCAATCAAACAGATTCAACCTGAGAAAGAAGGGCGAACAAATTCCCTCATGCTCAAAAGTAAAATTCTCGTTAAAATTCCCAATTGGAATAGGAAATAAAAATATCGATTTTCCAGAAAGTAAATTCAAACGATGCTACACAATGTTTTACGTACTCTAAAATGCTGAGTGAGTGAAGAAAAAAGAGAGCTCTCTTATCAAAGGTAATTGCTTGTTTTCTGAAAACTTTTTTGAACAATTAGCTAGAAAGAAACAGAGACGGAATTATAATCGGACCCTCCCTCTCTTTCTCTTCGTGACTCAGTTTTACGCGTAACGCTTTTCTCTCTGTTTTTCCGTCTCTCTCGCTCCAGTTGTGCATTTCAAGGGATTCTCTCACTGGCGGGGAAGCTCTCCGAACATACATTGTCCAGTCGCGGACTTGTCACACAGTGTGCAAGAACAGAAATAAAAGTACGTGAGCATAGACAAAATAAAGTTTGGTCGAGTCAGAGTAAATTAAAATAATAATAATAATAACTAAATAAATAAATAAACACGAAGAAACCAGGAATGAGGAAGAATAAAAATATTTCATTTTTCTATTTTTTTCTCACGTGTATCGTCGGTGAGATATATACTCTGTCTCTTTTTCTTTTGTCATTGTGCCACTATCCTGAATCATAATATGAGACACGTGCGATCCTCGTATGTCACCTTTTTTTTTTATTTTCCATTGTAAAACGAGAAGCTCCTTTGCCAGTCTTGACACACGGAAGCGTGCGATTCGCACTATGAATTTTGTATCGCCGCTTTGAAGGATTAAAAACGGTATGCAACCGCGTGTGCACGTGTTGGGGTGGAAATTTAACTTTGTAACTTATTCGTGAGGAAGATACTTAACGCTCACTTATAAGAAAACATCGACACACGTATACAAGGAATTCCACTCTAATTGACTTCAAAGTTTTGTCATTAAACTTGACAAATTAACGGATCAACAAATATAGAAATTTTTGAACGCTAAAATTATGCAATACCAAAATTAAAAATCTCAATTTTTTAATTATTATTTTTCTTTTTGAGTTCAATGCTGAAAAGTCAGATTGAATGCTTGAAAGAATTGTGACGCAAGGTAAGAATGGTGAAATTTACAATTACCAATTGCCAAATTACGCTTGTTTGTACCAATTCAATACCAGAAGTGAAATTTTAAATACATATATGCGGTTAAAGAATCGTGGAATTTCATTGTGCAATTTTTTCACGATTCTGCAGACGCTCAAAAACGCGTACGGGAAAAAAATGTTAATGAAAGAATCCGCTTGTGTGACGTGTTACAAAGATACCCTTTTTCCTCGGTCCACGTGGTCGCGTATGCATTTTTATACACAGCGTGTATAATGCACGTTACACGCATGATAAATCGAGTTTCGCGTTAGCTCGGACATCCACGCGAGTCAAGTCGATTCATCTTTCTCTTTTTGTCTCTCTCTTTCTCTGTTTTTTCGCTTAAAGTCCATCGCGGTACGGATGAAACGCGCAATGTCGTAAAACGTGTACATAGAAATAAATGAAACAAATTATTTTATCACATTACCCATATAACTACAATTTTTTTAACCGCGATATATGTGGAGCGTTTAACGGTATGGAGATAAAATGACCGAGTAAACTGCAATCCGCGAAATGACTTATTTTTATTTCTAGTTTTCTCGATCAACCACTGTACGAATTGTTATTTTCATTTTTATTTATTTATTTTTATTTTTTTTAACTCTTTAGTGAAGAGTTTAAAAAAATGAAATCTCCATTCTTCCACGGTACAATAACGAAAATATTCAACAATGTGTACTTATTTTGGCGATTCAATGGAGCAGAGGACAAAATAAATGATTCGTGTCTTTTTGAAGAGCATATTCATGCAAACTTCTACTTTGTAAACTCCTTTACAAAATTGTTGTGGACTGTATTCTTCGAAATTATGTTTATTCGCGAAAATGTATAAATTTAAAAAATTCAATGAAAATGAAATTTTGTTTCCGAGTTCTTTTTCTGGGTGATTTAACATTTTGTCCTCGATTTTTCTACGGTTTACATTAAAAGGGGCACTCTGAATCCTTTTAACATATATTGAAGATATTTTCTGCAGCCGTATTTATTTTTAAAAGTCAATTAATACGAAAGAGGTCGGAATAAATTTTTCTCCGAGTCCGTTATTTATTTTATTGCGAATTCTCACGACAGCTTAAATCGTTTTTTTTTCCTCCATCTTCCTATTTTAACGTCATCGCGTGTTTTTCTGATAGTGACGAAGACAACGTCAACGCCGAGGGTGAGCTACCCCGTCGGCGCTTTAACGACAAGAGAAAGAGAGAGAGAAAAGGAAAAAGCAGAGAAAAAGAGCAAGTGAGACGAAGCAACAACTTCCGCCGATCGATTCCTGGGGCTCGCGGTTAAACTCCCTGGGGTTCCTTTATGCCACGCCTTGTACCGCGTTTGTCTCTTTCCCGTGAAACTTTTGTTTTTGATCCGTGCACTCGCGCACTCGAATCCACCTTTTCACATGGTAATCTTCCAAAATTGATTCATATACGACCACATCATTTCGGTTTTTCTTTTTTTTCTCATTTCATATAAATATTGAAAAAATATTAAGTACTTATTATCTAAAGATACGATACTATCTTGATAGAAAGTAATGAAAAAAAGCGACATGTACAAAGAGTGGAAAACAAACGAGCACTGTCGCTATTCAAATGTCGAAAACAATTGTTCTCGCAGATTTGGAGAAAAATCGATCGAGGAGTGACTCGTAAATTAAAAAATGCACATGCACGTTTTCAAGAACCATTTTTTACGACAGTGCACTTTTTCAATAACCTTCAAATCTGAAGCGAGAGCGTTTGAAATATTTTTCACATGTCCTCGATCGACCTAGATATCTCGAGAACGTCCAAAATTTTCGAACGTTCGCGGATTGGATTCCACTCCATTGTAATTCATGTCACGCGGCGAATATAGTATTTGCGCGTACAATGAACGAAAATATCGACAGACATATACATATGTATATGTACATATAGAGAACACATTTTGACCGAGATTGGTTTTTGCGTCCTTCTCTCTCGCTCCCTCGTTCGCGTAATATCTTCACCGCGATCTTTCCCTTTCTATTTCTCATTCGCTTCGTTTCCGCTTCAACTATGGTGCCTCATTGTTCCCATCATTCCCTCGAATTTCCGGCCGAGAAGGGGCGCGTCTCGCTCGTCACTCAAAGAAATCTTGTAACCTCGATTGATGCTGGGTTAAACAATACCGTCATCATTGATGTCACCGTCATTATCGTCATTGTTAGTGCCGTTGCCAACCCTGTCAGTGTTAATTTATCTTTACGATTTTGCCCGAGCAGTGAAGATCAACGATAAATGCTGGAATGATCTGATATCGTACTGGAAAGAAGAAAAATGAAAGTTTCAATTGAATTAACTGAAACGTTTTATTATAAAAATGAACACAGTTCAATCAACAACGCACTTGGGCAATAAAAATGCATTTCTTGGGCATTTCCGACAAACTTTTTTATCACTTTTAATGTAGGGGAGGGGGAGGGACAAAATAGGCTCCCCTCAAAATTTCAATATCCATAAATTTTTGGGGGCTGAACGAGCTCCCCAAAAATTTCGGCAGAATATCATCTCTGCCCAAAATTTATCTATTCAACAATACAGACAAATTATGAGCAGAGATGTTGTTCTGCCAAAATTTCAATAGATATCCATACATTTTTGGGGGCAAAATCTGCCCTCAAAATTTTTGACACTCATAATGTTTAGGAAGTAAAATAGACTGTCCAAACTGTGAAAACCAACAAATTGTGTGTGAGTGTTAATAAAATTTTTGTTTTATAGGAACGGTTAAAAAATTACATATGATGAAGGATAAACTGGGTAATGAGTTCAACAGTATTATTTATTACATTTTTTCTTTAAAAACGTTTCCTTTTATAAAAACGAAATAATCAAAATATGAGAGACTAAAACCAATTCATTACACTAAGGATTCTAACATTTTTTCCTTAAGGGGTCCATTTTGCCCCCCCCCCCCTTCCTCTTTACATTTTGTAAACCATTTTCAATTTGATAGTCGCAATGGAGAAGATATACATATACTAAAAAATAAACGAAAACAACTTAATACATCTCATCTCGGATTTTACAAGACAGGGAACGAGAGGTCTTAAAAATAGGACAAAAAGTTGCTTTGTACAAAGTTAGTAGAGATTGATCACGATTTATCATCATCATAAAACGTTATTATCGTAACTGAAAAAATGGACCGATTAGAGATAGGAGGGGATCGACGGATGGTCATTTAAAAATGAGTCTTGCTCGTAATCGACTTTCGTCGAGGATCGCCGGTCGGGCGGTGTGTTGCTCCAAGTTTCAATAAAGCGCGTCGTACACTTTGGCTTGCGCGCGTGTAGTCGTGGCAGACGGGTCATTCAGAAGCTTTTAGAGGAGCCGGGTCAGCGTGCACGCGAACGTACGAGCCCGTTCAAGAAGACTGCGCCACTCTTGAAAAGCGAACTGCCTCCTCGGGGAACTTGCTGAGTGTATATAACGCTTTTTGTACCGTCAGAGCCGTGTGTCTACATGGATGTGTAAACAAAACTCTCTCTCTCTCTCTCTCTCTGTGAGCTCACTCGAGGAAATTTAGCCAAAGATGTGAATAAATTTGACATTTTACTACGCCTACCGAATTCGTTTCATCCTGCTAGACGTTTTCAAACGTTTCATTTCACTTCCTCTATCCTAATTTTACGTCTCACATTTAATTAATTTCCACTTCCTTAATTATCGGATTTTCATAAATAAGTTAACAGAAAAGACGACGAGTTTTCATTTTACGATCAATTATAATAGATATAGTTTTATACCAATTGCTAGCATCTTTTTTCTGAAATTATATTTTCTATTTATTTCGTGAAGTGTTGAAGAGAGTTTTTGTCGATTAAATCATGCGTTGAGTATTGCTGATTTATTTTTATTCGCGACTCATTTTCTACGACAGTATAATTAGTAAGCCTTTAGAAGCACAAACATCGGTTCATGTGCGTTGATTTTTAATCCTGCACACCTGCATCGCTGACGTTGACAATCTTTATCGAACACGTCACGGTCAGAAATAAAGTTTTGCATGAGCTTCTTATGCAAATTAATTTTGGATCTGGACATATACGTAAGACCACTTTATTCATTTATCGCGGTAAAAATTGTTCGTCTTAAAATACTAAAAAGAAAATAAAACCAAGTTTCAAGCGTCTACTATCATTATGTGTAGTATAAAAAGTCCATTAGGTGACATCTCATGGAATATCGGTCTAAAAACTTCAGTATAAAGGTCACGGACCCGAATGATCGAGAATAATTTTTTTGTCTTTCGAAAAAAGGACTGAAATTTAGCGTTAAAATTCAGATGAGCACGGAAAGATATCGCAGCTCAAATTCTTAAAAATACTTCAAAAATTTTGTGCATTCGATTTATCACAAAAATTTGCCTCATCTATGAATAAAAGTTATTTGTTAAATAAGTTTTGTGCATGAAAAATCAAAAAGTTATTTTATAAAAATCCTTTGAAAATTTTTGTCGATTTTTTATTCGGCGTGTATCTATAGTACGTATTTTTGTCGATTTATAGAGAATATTTTTTTTTCTTCACGTGCGTCCATTTGTTCCGGTCGGAACGGGAAGGCACGACTTAAGTCCTCGACGTAGCTTCGTAATCTTTTTCTCCACAGCGTTGCCCCTCGTGCGTGCTCGGGTCGTATACGGTTCACCCTCGAGGGTACCATGGGAATACTTCTCATAAATACATGGAGAAGTGAGACATAGTTGGAAAGAAAGGCTTTGACATGCGATAAATAGTTACAAAATATTCCCGAATTCCGCGTGTCGTACTTGTATGAAAAACGAAAAACGTTTGAAAAAATCAACACAACCATTTATTTTATTTAGTTAAAAAGAAAAGAGGAAATATTATTCCGGTTAGTTGCCTTATTTGGAAATATTCGAACTACAGAATGTTCGAAGCAAGCGATCCGTGAATCTGTCGTAAAAGGAGAATTTCTCTCCTATCTCGACTCGAGATTTATTTCTGGATCATTGGCCAAGTCGGCTTCATAAACGAAATTGGGTTATCTGCAGAGAGCATTTGAAAATATTTTCCGTTCAATTCGAGGAGAATAATCGACTCGACAGCTCAAAATATTTCGTAAAGAGCGATCGAGGAATTAAGATGAGACCATCAGTGGCTGAATCCAACGAAGAACGACGTGATTATAGTTTTTAATTCTACTCGAACGTCGCTCTTCGACTTTTTTGACTTCTTTTTCCATTTCCATCCGGGATTCCGGACAATTTTGTTTCTCGAGAAAAAAAAATCTATTAACAACCGCTAGACCATTAAAGTGTCACATCACGTCGATAGTTCTCGTCCGTCAGATAATAATAACGAAGAACGACGCTAAAAAAGGAACGAGGGCTTCCGGTCCTGCTCTACTCGAGAGGAAAAGCATCGACGACGTCGGTGGCATGTCAAAATCTATTCTTTTTTTTTTTTTTACTTTTTCGTCTATCGCTAAATTATCCGCCCTTCCTGTTCGATTACATCGGGTCGAGTGGAAATCGATAGCGAGTTGAAACAGCTTTCGCATACATCCGCGTCGATGCGGACCGTGTGCAGCTTTGCAAACGCATTTTCCATTTTGGTATGGCCTCTACCCGGACACCAAGTCCACAGCAACTCTCAACTTCCGGTTCTGAACGCTTCTCAAATTTCTCTCGTGTCTTAGAACACTTAAGAGGCGTTAAAATTAATCTAAAAACTTGAATTCAAAAAGTACATCTTCATTAATAATTCCACTACAATAAATATTATTTGTAAATGTAACATTTGGAACATATCGATTAACGTCGTATTTACATTTTTTAATAAAAATTCAAAATAAATAGCATTTTATTTCAAACACCATTTTATATGGTACGAGAAAAATGGTGGAATTCCAAGAGTTTTTTATTATTGTAAATGACAAAAAAGTGTTTATTTTTAAAATTATTTTCGTCATTTCAGAGACGTAATCTATGTTCTTAGTCGAGAAAATTTTTCAAAGCCAAATTGGGGGAGCTTTTGCCATGGAAAAGATTTTCTCTCGTTTTTCGGATCTTTTTCTCGTTCGCCTTCGCTCTTGTAAATTTTCGTGTCGTTATTTCTCATCCCTTGGAAGAGAGCACGGTTCTCGTCCCTCTTTCGAGCACGCCGGTTCTCGGCGATAAATTTCTTAGAACTCTCTACTTGCTTAAAAGAACGGACTTAACGGGTGAGCGTTCTCATACGCCACGGTTTACGAAGGGATAAAGCGCCAACAAAAAACACCCGCACGTTAGCAATCGCGATACACTCTTTTTATTCCGTTCTTTCCAAAAGCAATTCGGTACTCGAAAACTCGAGCACTCGGGAATTTCGAGGGGGTAAAATGGATGGGTGGGAATAGAATTTAACTTTTGGGTCCTTTCCAAACTTGTGATCGAATATATAAAAAATTCATTTGTTTTCTCATGTTTTGCAAAATAATCCAAGAAATATTAAAAACAATTAACATTTATATGTTTGCTCAGTGTTAAATCGACAACTCTGCAGTGACGATATAATTCCTATAATTTTCTCGATAATTTTCGGATCAAAAATCTCTTGATAATTGAAAAAGATATATTTCCCATCAAGAGAAATGCTTATCCACGATAATTTATATTAATTTGTTTCTTTACGAAACGCAATTGAATTTTCCTCTGTGATTCAAGTAATCATAGCGTGATTTTCAATCTCATCAACTATTTTTTGTACTAAACAATTTCTTTGTTATCGTACAAAATTTGTACTATCAACGTTGATAAAAATCTAAGATTCATCGTCGAGTAAATTTGATGCTTTCTCAAATGAAAGATGAACATTATTCTATGACTTTCCGTATATAATTTTCGTAATCGCAGTGCAATTTTCGATCGAATGATCCTCTTCCCTGAGAGTGTCTCTCATCGTGAAATTTATTCGTTCGACGTTCATAAAATTGGAGGTTCATCATTCGAGTGATTCTAATTTTTTGACGAGCTCAAATATCCGGGATCTTTAGCGGTCGAATATACACAGTGATAATGTTACACTCGGTTTATTCGGAGCTTTATTATACAATTTCTCAAGCCGGGATGCCGAGAGCGTTAACCGCAGAGTTGATACCCGTTGCAGCTAGCTCGCTCGCTCTCTCGAGTCTTCGACGATTTATCGCCTCCCGTTTATCATTTTTCATCGCGCGCACGAAAGGTCCACGTGGGAAGGTAGTTGTGGCTCTCGTCTGGCTACTAGAATTCATCATAGTATATACTTTTTTCCCTTCCATATGATACACATCCACGCACATTTTCGTATTTTCAACGAGCTCATTAAAATCGATCCTAACTCGCTCGACACGAAAATATTTTGAAATTTTATAACAATCGTTATAATTTTCATTATTTTTTATTATTTTTATTTTCAATCTCTCGACGAGACTTCAAAGGAAAAAAAACATGCGATTCTTTCTCGGGAACGCTTTCTCGGACCGTAAGAAAGAAAAATCTGAGCGCCTAATCAATCTCACTTATCCAAATTACTTCGGCGGATTGACCTTTATTGACCCCCCAGCGCTTCTTGACAATTTGCCGCGCACACGTGCGCTTTGAGTAAAATTCATCGATTATCGCACTCGACAAAATTCCGCTCATTAAAGCGCTTAATAGGAAATTTTATTTTCAGTCAGCGGTACGAATCGAGTTCCGGACGCTTTCGAGCAGTCGTGAAAATTTGAAGAAAATCCCAAGCTCGTTAATTATAATTCGGTTAAATTGAAATTCCAATTATTCGTAATTTCATTCCAATTGAAAAGGTAACTAATCCATGCTAAAAAAAGATCCGTTATGTCGTTATGATTATAATCACTACAGTGTTATCTCCTCTTTTTTTTACATATACATATACATAAAAAGCCCAGATGAAAATATGAGTAAACAGAGACGCGAAAAATCTC
Source organism: Cremastinae sp. B BG-2022a (assembly GCA_030522605.1). Taxonomy (NCBI): domain Eukaryota; kingdom Metazoa; phylum Arthropoda; class Insecta; order Hymenoptera; family Ichneumonidae; species Cremastinae sp. B BG-2022a. The sequence continues at coordinate 4,995 of JAPYYX010001288.1, read as the reverse complement.
CCCAACTCGAAAGTGTTCGAGATAACCGAGCAACCGGCAGCGTGGATTTCATTAATTAAGCCTGCGTTCATTCCAGAACGGCGAGCATTTCGCGTTAATTAAATCAAATACGGAGAAACGTGAGAAGTAGCGAAAAAGAGCGAGAGAGAGAATCGTGACAGTTGTCGTTCATTGGCCGTTGATGCGCCTCAAGGAGACATTCCCCGACAAAGATTAAATATACATATAATATGTCTAATAATACCGTATTAAATATCATCCTATCGTTGACAAAATATTTCGCCGAGATTATACTCATAATAATATAATTCTTATGTTTTTTTTCTTGCAGAATCTCCGCTCTGTAGCATGTCTTGACAAGTGAAGAAGAATTTGTGAACGCGGGGGTCTCGGCAGGTCAAGGGTTTAACAATATGGCGAGCGGTCATCAGCAACTTCCGGAACAATACACAGTGCCCCAGTTAGCCAGGGTCTTCCATAGCTTTCCACATCTAAATGTGTCACTCCACTCGGTCAATAACACCTTCAATCCACATTCCGACATTTACCTCGAGGTAAGTCAACTATTCAAACGATTTCCGTGAGATCGTCAACGACGTAACGATGCACTGATAAAAGATCGTGAGATGATAAGAAATATTGTAGAGATAATGCAATGTCTCGATAATACATGTTTTATTGAAAATTTGAATAATATATTGACATATAAAAATTACAAAAACTATTCAAATGATTTCCACGAGATCGTCAAAGATGTAACGATGCACTGATAAAAGATCATGAGATGATAAGAAGTATTGTAAAAATAATGCAATACTCGATAGTGCATGCGTTATCGAAAATTTGAATAATATATTGACATATAAAAATTATAAAAACTATTCAAATGATTTCCACGAGATCGTCAAAGACGTAACGATGTTCTGATAAAGGATCGTAGGATGATAAGAAATATTGTAGAGATTATGTAATGTCTCGATAGTACATGAGTTATTGAAAATTTGAATAATACATTGACATATAAAAATTATAAAAACTATTCAAATGATTTCCACGAGATCGTCAAAGACGTAACGATGCACTGATAAAAGATCGTGAGATGATAAGAAATATTGTAGAGATAATGCAATGTCTCGATAATACAGACATTATTGAAAATTTGAATAATATATTGAGATATAACAATTTTTAAATTAATCATTGGTTGTAAAAACCTCGATACCACAAATAAGTATACGATAAATTGAGAGAGAGCGATCAAACTGGAGATTGATACGTAAATAATGTTTTTAATTTACTCGGAAATGATATGAAAATAAATTGAGGAAAAATGTTTTCCACAACTGTCAGCTATAGTTCAGCAAATACATTTACGTCACATCATAAAAACGATTACTTTTGAAAGTAATAATTTATCTTAAATTCCGTTTTCAGCGATCACAAGCGTCTTCCCATTACTGTCAACTCCAAGTCTCTTCCTTTTTTAAAAAACCGTTTCTTATCCCCTTATCCTTAATCTTGAAATATCGGAGAATCGATTTGTTTAAGTAATTACTTCTTTACACTCGAGTTCTCGCTCGGTCTGTGAAGTACTCGCGGAAGGGATCGCCTATTTTTCTTTTAACAATTTATCATTGATCGTATACAGGAACTACCCGAGTCGAGCAACCGAGGCAACGATATCTTGAAAAATTGGAATGATCACGAGGAAAACTCTTCAGGCCAACGAGTTGGAAGCACTCGGATATTTTTCACTCTTTTCCCCTTTTATTTTTCTTTCCCTCTCTCTCTCTCTCTCTCTCTTTCTCTGCCATATTCCAACGAAACTTTTTCTCTGTAGGACAAAATAGAAAAAGAAGGGACAGCGTTGCATGGAGATAACGGGGAAGGGACGAGGCGAGAGGAGAGGGATAAAAGTCGGTGAGAGTCGAGTGCACTCTTTCTCGTGCTTCTGTTACATTTTTGCTCTCTTCTGCATCTCTAACCGCCCCGCTGGCTTCCAGGCTTGCCAAGGGATGGTCCTCGACAGCCAGTCGAGAACTCTTTCCAGAGAATCCATTTGCAGCCTTATACATAATACGAAACTGCATACGTGTACACGCGTAAACACGCTTCACGATATATCTCATGAAAAATCTATCCGAGTGTACATCCAAAAACGTGATCGATAAAAACGCAATATCACCCACGACAGGGATCGAACCATCGTGTCTTATTGTTTTCCACTTTTCCTCTCTCTCTCTCTCGCTCTTTCCCGATCTCTCAAATTATTATTTCGATTCCAATTTCGACGTATCATTTTTCGATTGAAACCGAATGCATCCGGGGATTATTAATATCTGAGGGACCATTAAAAATCGCGACGAACTGTAAACGCTTATCTCAAATCATCATGTATTTTTCTCAGCATGAACTGTAATTTTCTCGACTATTTACATTTATCGTTATTTCGTATTATTTTTCATCTCGAAGGGAATAAGGAAACGATAATTATCTTGAATAAAAGATAATAAAAGAGAACGATGCATTTTTTTTGCGATGAAAAAAAAATGTTACGTCCTGGATGGATTCGATATGGAATAGCTCTCATACCTATCAGAAAATACGAGCGCATCTCTCGCTATTTTACGGGCCGCTCCATTCCCGAGATTTAACGGTTTTTCTCTTATTTACTTTTTATCTCGAAAAAGAGTGGGCGAAGAGCGTTCGTACTCTTCCGTTCTGTCAGCTCCTCCCCCGATGCAATATAATCACGAACTGTTTTTTCCTTGGAAAAAAGTTCCACGGGCGAGGTTGGGAAAGAGAAAGAGAAAAAGTATCAGGAAAAATAAGAATTCTCTCGCGTGACGAATAACTCGGGTTCCGATCCTGTCGATGGATGGATTAACCGGTTCTTCTCTCTTTTTCTCTCAATACCGATCAAACTTCGTCTTTTTTTTCGTTCTCTGCTCACAAGCGTACTTTTTTTTTTTTTTTTTTTTTTTTTTTTTTCATTTTCGTCCTTCAGTCTGGCGGAGATGTTTTTTCTCGCCTCGCTCTTCCCGAGGAGAGACACCAACTCGAGTCCCGTCTCTAGAGATCCTGGAGTACTCAGTTCTTTATCTCGTACGAGACAACTCTGCACCGAGAGACATCCGTAAAAAATGCATGCACGAATGCCGAGCCTGCTAACGTATCGCGCTAGTCACGTTCTCGCAGATTTGTTATCAGAAAAGAGATGAAAAACGATTTTTCGCGAGCGTTGATCACTCGACACTGCTGTATGCATCATTTCCCAATTTTTTTTTACATATTGTGCGTTCTTGTTGAATTATTCCCTAAAGATCACTCACTGGTATACTCGCTCATATTATGGCACCAATGGAGCCTTTACTACGATTTTCATGTACAAAATTCATTTACTGTGATTAAAAAAGAAGAATAAATTTCCGGTAATTGAAGAAAAAAAAATGTTATTACAATTTTAATGATAATATAAACAAGAAAATTCATCTATCGTGTGAAGCTAATTTCACTTTTTCTTGACTATTTTCACGTAACACGAAAATTCTTAATTAATTGGCACGATGGGACGCCCGGATCGATATTCGGTTAGATAATTCAGGGACGTTCGAGCGACAAAGTGCAGCAAAGTTATACTATCAATTTCTATGACCTGTAGGTGAGAAAGCCGCAAGGAGGTTAGATTTGTAAGGCTTTTCGCAAATACAGGATAAGAATAAAGTTTGCGAGGGAGAAAGAGAAATACGAGAATGAGGGAAACAGGAGCGCGAGAGTTTGAAAAAGAGCGTTGCGCCCTCGTATGTAGCCCTGGGGCACATTATGACGATGTAGGGATATTCCCGCACGTCGTCTCCAAACCCCTCGCCTTTTTGTCCATTGTTCGCAGGGTTCGTTTTGCTTGCCCGGACCTTTGTATTTCCCAGTTTCGTCGAGTTTTCTTTTCTCTCTTGCGCAGCCATCATATACACACGGATACAAGTAAATTCTCAATGAGAAACGTACGAGGCTGCGCCCTCTGTTATCCAGCTGCCGGTGGTTCCTTTTCACCGTCCTCAATGCACACACACACACACAAACAGACTCTACATTTTCTTTCTCCTGACGCTCAAAACCCCGGAGAGATACGTACTTCTCGTTAGTTTTGAGAAAAAAAAGAAAGGTCGCAGTGTTCTTTTGTTTACTGCTTATTTATAATTAGACTCTTGTATCTCACTGCACGAGGTGATGCCCGGTCTACAGTGGCCACTCACGATGTGTAAGGGAAATTTTTATGTTTATGTCCAAAATAAAAAAAAACTGAATCATCATTATCACCTCTAAAAAGTTCTTCAATTGATTGCATTATTTCTCTTTTTTTTACGCTCTGCGTAAAAGTGTTAAGAACGAGATCGCAAAACTCTCAAAGTTACGACTAGTTTTCGTAAGACTCGGATTTCTCTCTCAAAATCGAATAATTCAATTTGAAAAAATTACATTCCTTATGACGCGAAAAATTGTCCTCTAGTCAAAATTTTCATGATAATTTATTAATAAATAAATAAATAACGGGGGCGTCTCCCGCGAGAAAGCTATTGTCCGATATTTGTTTATTTTTTTATTAATCAATAAGTAAATTTCCATGAAAATTTGGACAAGGGGACAATTCTTGAGATCGAAAGGAATATACTGTAATTTTTTCAAGTTCAACTATTCGATTTTGAGAGAGAATCCCGAGTTGTACGATATCTAGTAACTTTGAGGGTTGTGATTGCTCAACTGTATCAAATTGGATGATTACCTATTAATTGAAAGAGTTAATTTGTGTGTGTTTTTTTTAAATTCCTATGGACGATATATATGGGAATTTTTATTTAGATTTGGTTTTGTTTCGAAAATATAGTTTTGAAATTTCGAGGATAGGGTAAACGCACCAATAGATGGACACCCTCCAATAGATAGACAAATATTATTTTCAAAAGCAGTTACATTAAATTTAAGAACAAAAATGTAAAG